>JANHGL010006517.1:0-13937 GCA_024611195.1 Ceyx melanurus
ATTTACCTATACATATACATGCAATTTAGGTATCAGTTACAAGTGCAAACTAAGGACTAGAAGAAGTGGAACATTGGAGATAATCAAAAGTTCATCTAATCCAGTAACAGAAGAAGCTCAGAGAAAGTATAATAAAATGAGACTGCAAATAATGTGATCTTTCCCTTGAAATACTTGGTGATCTTCCAGTAATTAATTAGGCACTCCTTGAGCTACTCACTTTACTCTGTATGAATTTATTGAATCCCTTCTAAAGCACACGTATACCTTTGGCTTTCACACTAACCCTCAACAAGGATAATTCATCAAATATATTAACAAAATGATTCATCGTATGTCATTTTACAAACACAAAGCAAGCACACGTACATTACTATCCTACCACCTCCCCCACACTTTGTGCTTGTTTTGGTCCCAATTCTACTTATAGTGGGGATAATTTCCACTTAATTGCCTGCTGAAATAGATAATTCTTGTTCTTAAACAAAACAAACCTCAAACAAAAAAAGTATTTCTATTATTGTACGAAAGGAAGACTAGGCAAAACTGAGTAACGGGAGGGCACAGTACTGCAGGTCACTGAATCCAGAACTGCTCTATGTCTCTTAGAGGGCCATCTTTCCTTTGAGCTTTTGGCTTGTAAATTTTGGTTGAAGATGTGGAGAAAAAAATAAGCTGCAGCAATAACAGTGTCCTTCAGAAACCTGCTTCATGCCCCAAACCATGATTTGTAACATGCAGCCCCAACTCATTTCTGTTACTCCTATCCCACACATATGTTTTTTCTTGCCTCTCTTGCTCTTAAAATACGTGCAGTCTAACATGTACTTTTGTGCAATAATTCTCAAATGATTTTTCTTTCCAGTTAAGATGGGAGCCTTAGAGTTAGGGATTTGCTAGTTGACATGATTCAGCAGTGGTTTGGCATATATCGTTTTCCTTCTTTAGTAGTTAGCTGAAAAAGCCTCACATATATTCATCATCATTTCTGAACAACCACAAGTCAGAAACATTCTGACTGCATTCACCATTCTGAAAGTACAAGGTTATTTTCTTGGAAGAAGCAACAGTATTGGGGTAGCAACTGAGGAATGTGATTGCATTCAGTTATGCAAGCATTGTTCCTTTTAATCCCCTTAAAAACCAATCAATCAAACACTCATTAAACTGTTTATGAAGGTGTGCACTAGCATCTGCAAAGGCTGAGTGTGTTTCCAACTTAAATTCACACGGAGTTATTTTTATAAGCTATAGAAAACCCCATATTGAGGAAAGTATATACCCCTACTTGAAAGCTTGATAATAAACTGAATATAATCATGGAAACATATGGAAACCTCATCTATAATTTTTTTTTCATTTTGGTGTGTGTAATCATATAGCTAAGGATTTTTTCAAAGTGTACACAGAATATAAAGTGAATGATAGGTAATAGTTACTTCCTTTAACCACTTCAGCTGTTAAAGATTCAAATTATACTCCAAGATAAACTAACTTCAGAGGTCAGGTTTACTGTGGGTTTTATTACTGCATGTGAAACAGAAACAGAGTTGATACTTTTCCTCAGGGCAAGAGTCCATTAGTAACTGAAACTAAAAAACTGTTAATTTCATACTCCTGCCCTAAATGTTTTAATCATTCTCAGAAGCTGTAAAATGAGTAGTTTCTTTTCCAGTGTGTGATGGAGCCAAGAATCCAGTCTTGAGAAAGTTAAATTAATCAGCTGAAAGGGAGAGATGAAACAAAACTGAGGAAAAAATGTAAATGTGTATGTGACAGTGAACTGTAATAGAGGTCTTAGTCTTGAGTGTGTTAACTGTGGTGCTATCTCACTGGTCCTCTGCCTAGCTTAATCACACATGTTTTTGCAGTCTTGCAAGACCTTTAGATTCTGTGACATTTGAGTCAGGAATGAGCTTTGTTCTATGTACAAGCAGCATCTAAACTGGATGTTGATTGCAACTATTCAGAGGTGGTAGATGTTATTCATGTGATTACACTAATTTTTTTACTGTACAAAATGTGTTCAAACACTCTGAAGAAACCAGAACATGTTTGCTCTTTTTTTTTTGCTTACAATGGCAATTATGTAAGGGATTAATAGAGGATCTGATATTCTGACTCACCGGCCGGTAAACTAATTACAATGCTATTCCTATATGGATCATAAGTTTAATTAGCTGTCAGTGTGTATAACACCCTTGCATATAGGCACTCTTTGGCATTTTATATAGAACTCACATACACCACTCATTTGTTGCCTAATATCTTGTTAACACATTTGAGAAATTTTGTTTTGCATACCAGGAAGAGCTTACGCCTTTCTTCAATTTATTCCTTAGTAATTGTATGGAAGATGCAATATTATAATCAGAGTCCTTTGGTATGTTCTTGGGTTTCAAAAGCACAACTGAGTTCTTACGCATGGACTTTTCAAGAGCACAGTCTGAGAGAAAAACAAAGTTTAAGTTTGCTTGGCTTTCTTTTGCTCTGGGTTAACTCAAAATTACCTTATACTTGTTGTCGTTGAAGAACACACAAAGATTGCTATTGCAGCTGAACTGAACTTCTATAATTTCTAAACTGTAGTATTATCTGAATGTGTATTGTTCTTAGCACTCTATACCTGTAAAGCCAACCATTTGAAGATATACCTTAATGCTTATTTGAACGTGGGCAATAGCAGTTTTTACAGGCTTTTATTTCTAGATAGTCTTATTATCTAGAAGAAAGTGAGAAACAAAATTTATTTGCCAGCATTTCACTTAATAAAAGAACGATGAAGCAGATGAACACAACAAATGTAGAAGGTATTTACTCATACACAATTTGTCTCTTTCTTTTAACCATAATGTGAGGGGCTTTTTTTGGTATTTTTTTTTTTTCCCAAGGAAGCTGTGGGCTAGAGGGTGGGGTAACAGCATGCACCCCCTTGCATTCCTCCTGACCCAAACTTGGATGTAACTCAAAGCCTATGCTGCAAATATGCCTGATCGTGAGTAGGAACATCTGTCACTGTGGTAAACACTAAAATATTATGGGATATATTCTGATTTTGCCCAAATCTGTTTTGAAAGAACACTGCTCACTAGTCTTCACAAGAATGCACACTAGTGACCTACCTTCACCTTGCAAAGAAGAACACCTAAGTAGAGCTACTCATTTTGTTGTAAATTTTTTTTTTTCCTAAATTTTATAGTAATTTTAGAGTTTGTCTCATGGGTTTTACTTCTTTTGTTTCCTTAAAAAAAATACATTGTTTTAAATATATATATATATTTATGTCCAGCTAAATGAACTGCTTAAGTAATTGGTCAAATATTTAACAAGAAGACTCTTCCAAGTTTTTTATCCTAGTTAGTTGTTTTGTGTGTGTGTTGGATACATACACAAATATGGCTTAGAAGACTGAATTCATTTAAGGAAAGCCAGAATGTGAAACCTGATCTGGAAATTCTTATTCCACAGAATACATTTAATGATTACAGATATGAAATGTTTTGGCTAAGAGTATTAGAGTAAATGTAAACTCCTAAAGATTGTCTCTAAAATATATCTAAACTCCAATTGTCTGCTGGAATCAGGAGGACTAATTATGTGGATAAATACAAGAGCACATTTTCCAAAAGCTTTTGATCTCCCATATAAACAGTGTACACTTCCAATAAAAAAGGTTAGAGAGTATCCAGAAATTTAATGTGTAAGAGTACAGAAAGCTTTTCAGTACAAACAACTAATTTAGTAAGGTCTCCAACTTTGAGTTCCAGATTCTAAAAACTGGACAAAAATAGATTTGTATTTATCAAGGATTATATTAACATTTTCAGTAACCTAAGCTGAGGAACAAGGAATAAAATTGAGATTTAGTTTACTAACATTAAAAAAATTGCTGTAATAGGAGTGGCTCTCATTCTTGTTTCACAGCAGTCTTTCTCTTAGCAAACTAAAGCTAAAAACCCCCAGCAAACCCATACAAAGTCTCATTTAAAAAGTATTAGGGTGTATGTGAAAGAGACCTATCTATAATCATGGAATATGCAGCCCCTGGCATATGTCTGTGGCAATATGGCATACATGTGTGGAAATGTATTATTAGATAACTTAAGTATCATTAAGTCATTTTAATTATAGATTACTCACAAAATTTGTTAGGAGTTGGTAGGGAACACCCCTGAGACATTACCTACCTAGATCAGATCCTTTCCTTTGCAGCCAATGGATATGAATGACTCAAGTAAACTGAAGAAATTATGACATAATGTAAAAAGGAACAAAAACAACAACAAAATGCATCATATGTATTCTGCTTTGAGTGAGAACATAACAAATACTGTTTATAGTGATTTTACTTTTCAGCTCAGTTCTTCTAACTAACTGCACTTTCTGAAGTTACCAGCATGTTTTCCCAGGCAGGTTCTGCTTCCAGTAGGGATAGCAGCCCATGGTTAGAGTTAGTACTCTAGGATTGGAATGCAGACCAAGGCCACTGCTGGATCTTGTGTATCACACTGGGGGGTGCAGAAAGGGAAAGGCAGCACCTGCAGGGAGGAGAAGACAGGACAAGTGACCCCAAACTGACCAACGAGGTATTCCAGCTCATATACATCATATTTAGTATATAAAGCTGAGAGATCTGGAGGGTCTTGCAGTCTCGCATTCATTCATTTTTTCTTGGTTCTTCTTCTCTTGGGGGGGTCTCCTCCTCGGAGCACCAAGGAAGACTCTGTCCATTCTGCCTTTGATCCTGATCAGGGTGTTCCTGCAGCTGGTACCAGAATCCAGCTCCTGAACACAGCTCCCATATGCTGAAGGGCTCAGTCTGGGACTCTCCCAGTCTCTGCTCCACAGCATCGGTGATGATGACATCATTATCACCAGGGGGCTTGTATTCAGTACTGATTTTGTATATATTTGCATATATTCGATTTATTATTTTTTCATTTTCATTAAAGCTGTTCTAATTTCCCTTTCTAATTGCCAAGTGTCTCTCCCTTATTCCCTTTCTCTTCCCCTTGTTGGAGGGAGGGGGTTCAGAGTGTCTGTTATAGGTCTGAGGGGCCACGCTGACCTTAAACTGTGACAATATGTAAGTATACATGTTTATTCCTTGCTTTTACCTAGATGCTCCTTAATTGAAAATGCAGAGACAGACCTTTGCTTTTGAATAGTACATGAAAACACACTGTTAAACCCCCGTTTGACTCTGAAAGCATACCCCATGTCAATAGGTTTTCACAGCTCAGCTTCCAAGGAAGCTAAACCTCATTCTGAAGCACAAATTATCAATTTCTCTTGTTTGGAAAGCTGGAACAATTCAGGCAGATAAACATATTCCTGACCCACTGCTTAGTGATGCCTGTTTCAAAAACTTGTCCTCAGTGGAAGTCAATGTGAAACTATGACACATCAGGGTTGTATAGTTATGGACTGAAGTTATTCTGGCCCTGGAATACATTTCAGGCTCTGTGCTCTAAGCTTGCTGAGCACAACCTCGCCTCATTGAAATCAGGTTAATCCTCGAAAAAGTGAGAGCAGTCAATGGCACTAAAACTTTAGATATGAATGATCACGAACATGTGAGGTTGCTGAACAAATATAGTCTCTGTGGCAGGATTTAGGGAAGTGATGAACTATAATCTTTTCAGTGACTGTCCTTTCTCAGGAAAATTGCTCCAAATGCCTCTTGGGATATATTCTTAGTGGTGAACCTTTATTTTGTCTTCTTATTTTCCAAATGAACAAGAAAGAATTTGCTCTTTACAATAATGAAAAATAATCAGATAGTCTGCTGGTTTTGAACACCCTCTTCAACTTATTTCCCAGGAAGAATACAAATGTTTTGGATTTGTTATGTTGACCACCTTAAACTACACTGTTTTTATCAATGTCATTTTAACAGAAGGTCAAATATACAAAGGCAGTCCATTTAGAGGTCCTATGTATGACATGTCTGGTAACCAGTGTGATTTGTCAGATATTCAGTGTTACTGTTATTTATTTTTTTTTTCATTATCTTTTTGACTCTCTGGTATCTGTGTGGGAATCATGTTGTGAAATTATTCTTTTAATTCTCCATTGAAAGATCCGCAGAGCAGTCATTATAGACTAGAGGATTAATTTTCCCTTGTAGATCAGGAAACAAGAAGCCTGTTCCACTGCCTTTTCTAACATTAAAGGAATCTTCACACACAACATTTCTGCTGATTTTGAGAAATTAAAATATTATTCTCAGACACCTCAGAGTTTGATTTTATTCAAGGTTATTCAGATTTAGTAAGGAAGTCTGGTGCTCTGATACTGAAGTGATGGACAAAAGGAACACTGGATACCTGGGAACAGAAATGATTTGTGGTTCAGATTATATAACCTTACACACTTTTGGAAATGGGTTTTGATCAAATAATTTCAGGAGGTTAACAAGGCCTGGCTTTTGATGCTCCTCTTCTACTGATGAACAAATATGTTTGGCAACTGAATCCATCCGTCAGCCAGATAGGAGGAAGCTCCATGGGGGAGGTGTCACTTTGACAGATGCCTGCAGCCCTTGCTTGAATTGAATCCATTGTACATCTGGCTGCCTACAACTCTATCACACAACATGGCACAATCTCTTTGTTTCCCTGCCTCCCACACCCTAGCTCTCCACCCCCAGTTTATTCTAGGTCTGGCTCTGTAGCTGTGACACTAACTTCATCATCTGAGTAGTCTTCTTTGCCTGCTAAGAAATGTTTTGCAGAAATGTGGCAGCTGTCCAGATGTCTGTTCTTGTCTCATCTTGTACTTCTGTTTAGACTTTTTGATCTCATTCCTGCCTCTGTTGTTTTGTTTGTTTTACTTCTTGTCCCAAGAATCCTATAACCTTTTTTGGTTTCTGAAACTTTTCTTTCATTTGCTTATAGAGCCAGTCTTTCTGTTTACCTAGGTCAAGGCCTCCAAAAGGCTGCAAATGGATTATCCAGCTGATGACTGTGGTTATCCACCAAACCAAAAGACCCACTGTGGTAATACAGTCTATGACTGGGGGCTCTTTCTGACTCACAGATTTAAGAAGGTATGTCGTGGTCAGTATTGACCACTATTATGAGTGTCATCCGAGTGTTATGTATTGCCTGGAATATTCTGTTTATGGTGTGATGACTCTCTGTTAAGTTGTTCAGTATTTTAAGTACTGCCATCTTTATACCTCTCCTTTTAAACCTTTAGCCTTTGTAAGTGTTGCCCTGTGGAATCTTTGAGTCCTTGTTCTGCAGTCCTTCCCTAAGTGGAAAGTCTTTGAGTTTTGAAGAGTCTAAACCATTCAGGTGGGTTAGTGAGTTTGAAAAAATTTACCAAAGAGCCAGAATATTCATGTACACTAAATTCTAAAATAATGCAAAGTTAGTTATTTTCTTTTTATCATGTTTTTTGTGCTTTGTTTACTTTGTTCTTATATATATATATATGTTGGGTTTTTTTTTCTCCTGGCAATGGCATCATTTGCATTCACCTTCTTATCTTTTGTTTGTGAAAGTGTGAAATATTTTACAAGAATAGCTATGTATGATCTGCTTTGGTTGTTTTAATGCAAGATAAAATGAGTTTTACTCTGAGGACTCTGAAAAACTAAATCACATGCATGCTAAACCATCTGGTTTGTCATAAAGTCACTAAAAACTAAAAATTTGTCACTAAAACTTTAAAAAAGTTTGATTAATTGTAGTTGACAGGAAAGTCACTCAAGGTTGTTTGTTTATTATTTTGTTTTTTAGTTTCCATTATATTTTCATCTCAAAAGTATCCATTGGAAATTCTGAAGAATCAATAAAAAATCAATATGAGCACAAATGGCAGAGGGGAGAGACTTTAAGTACTTTATTTACCAAAGCAATAAACTGAGCTTGAAGGGATGTACTGTATTGACAGAATACTACAAAATCTTCTTTGGAAGATAATACATGAGTGCAACAAGGGATAACACTGTGATGAGATCAATTGGTCAGTGATAGAATTAATACAAACAGTTAATCTTCACTGTTCTGCTGGACTGTTCTCATAAAACCAACCAGTTGCAAATATAAAAAAAGATATATTTAGAGAAGCTCATGATATATCATATACACAATTTTTGCTTTGCTTACAATGAACCGAAAGAAAATGTAAGAACTGTTCCCAGTCTGCACATGGGAAAAATGCTTGCACTCTGAGGCCCTCCTCTCTTTTATGAACCCTTACAAGAAAGACCATAGTCATACCTTAAAAATAACATTGGGTTCTCTTTCATAATTTGAGTTAAACAGTCCTATTGGCACAAATCCTGGTAATGTACTTCATCTTCCTGTTGTCTTAACGCTGACCCAGATAGAATACATTTGTGCAGACATACTACTCGTTGTTTTTCCTTTGGTCTGTGCTTTACATTTGCACAAACAGAACTATAACAGGTGCTTGCAGTATAAAGAAACATATCCACAAAGTGACCTTCAACCTAAGGTGGTTGAAGCTTTTCAAATCTTAAATGTAGGCCACGGATTTTATTAATATGTTGCATTTCAATGGCAACATCAAATAAATACAAACCAGCAGCCTATATTCCAGCCATTTCTAAACAATAAGTTATTTCTGAAGTATCTTCAGTGCTTAGAAAAAAGTAATCAGAGTTATATTTTTTCTCAAGAAGTTTTCATGAACATTATGGTTTTTTTGTAAGGGCTTTTCATTTGTTTTGGTTTTAAGAAAATCCAGTATAAAATGTAGACTGTGTCTAGGCTATGTGAGACACTCTTAATGTATTATTATGGTCCACAAAAGATGTATGACTGAGCTTAGTGATTAATATATTTAGAAGCTTAACTGGTGCAAAGACTCCCCATTCAGATATCCTTTTTTTTTTTTTGTCTTTACCATGTAGTTTAATGACACTTCTATGAAGTTTCTAAAATATTGCTTGTGTCTTACAAAGTCAAAATTTATCCTTTTTTCTGTATGCTGGGAACCAACAAACTACTTTTGATGGTCACTAATCAAGAGTATGCAAAGACAAAGAAGAAAAGGAAAGAAAAAAATCCTAAAAGTAATTATTAAGATCAGACTGCTAATGGATGAGGACGCTAGCATAACCTCTTCTGTCTATGTCTTTAGATTTGTGCCTTTTAATTAGTGTTATTTCTACTCCAGTTTTGTTTCTTTTAAGCTTTTTTGAAGTTATCATGAGTTTAATGGAATAATTCATTAGAGACAGAGTGGGTAACTGTGGAAAAAGCATGGGTCTATCTATAAAGGGAGGCATTACAATACAATATTATTGTTACAGATGGGGCATACAAGAATTATCCATTCAGGGATCTTGTCAGAAGAACTTGTGATCTTTAAAAAAAAAGCCAAAAATTTTTTTTGAAAGCATAGTTAAAGTCGACTCAGTATCTTAATGTTAAGGATGAAATCTCACAGCAGTTTAACACTTGTCATCATCTTTGAATTAGGAATAGTTTGGAACGATTGTCTTTTGTCCACGAGGTCTGGTCTCATAAGTATGTATCCTTTCAAAATACTTCACAGTTGGACATATTATTGGAGGTAGCTGTATCATAGAAAAAAAAATATTAGAGGAAAATGTGTGCAATGTATTTGATGTATGCTGTTCCTGTGATACTGGTTTATGGAGAAATAGCAAATTCTAATGCATTACACAAACTACTGTAAAATCCAGTTATCCCGAACTTACAGTGCAATGTAAAGATAGTGAGTTGAAAGCTAAAAACCAAATTACTTTGAATAACAGCCAGAGCAAGTAAAATCAAAGACAGTGAATTTATACTGGTTTACTAGGTACATCTGTCCTGAAATTCATGACCTCTGATGGAGGGAAACCATATACAAATGCATCTGGAATACGATATATAAACAATTAGGGTTGTAAGCCTGCTTCAGAACAGCTTGTCTATGCTCATTTTTTTGTGAATTGTTTTATTCTCAAGCATCATTACCAAAATAAGAAGCATTCTGGGTCATCACTCTCCACAGACTGTCTGGAATGTGCCTTCCCTGGGAAAAGCCCAACATAGAGTCTGTCTTTCCAGAGAGGGTCTCCCACGTCTGGTGCAAGAAGGATAGAGTTCAGGAGCCCCATCTGCTGCAGTGAGTCATCATTCGCATCTGGTAGCAGGATCAACACCTATTAGCAGGGTGAGTTCACTAAAGAAAAGCTGCCAGCCTGTTACATGACAATAGCAGCAATGCACACTGTACAGCTAAATAATAAATGTAAGATCGTAATAAAATGCAATATCCCCATAAATCTGTCATCTCAAAGATATGGCTGGAAATGCCTGTGTATCAACCTTCTGCACAAAATTACTAACTTGGTGTTGTCAGTGAATTCAGAAAGCCAATGCTTACAAAACCAGCAAGTATTAGCAGAGTCAACTATTGGAAATGCATGCAGGTAGGAATTCTTTTGTGGCATATTTGTTTATTTTAAGTATCACACCCTGTCCCAGACTGAACATTAGACATTTCTGTCGTTTTCTTTGTTCACTGCCAGCTTTTCATTAGATTTTTTTTCCCTTTGTTCAGCTACAGAATTTCAGTAACAACAGCATATCAGTAAATATGCTGTTAAATTCCCTTTTTGTCTTAATACACTTTGGAGAATTATTTTAATTAAATGATGATAGTTAAGGTGCATGTTATTTCCTGAAGATTAAATGAGTCTGGAGAAAGTCAGTAGCTCTTGGTTGCACCCTAGCATGGAGATGTAACTCATCATTATTTGTCAAAAATGCTTTGTGTTTGTTGAATTTCTCTTACAAGATAAAAGAAACTTTTGATATAGTGTTATTTACTAGTGGTGCATGATCTTCTTAGCAGTGTTTCTCATTACTTAATTTTGTGGCATAGCATTTACATCACATTGATAATGGCTTTTGAATGTGAATAGCTGAGTTTCTCATCTTATTATCCAAGACTGCTATATGAGTGTGAGTATACATATCTGTTCGAGGGCACAGCAGCCACATACATGAGCCAGGTGTGGAGTGGGATAATATGGGTGGAGGAGAGACTAAAAAGAACAACTAGATTCACTCAGCTGTGTTAACTTGCTTTAGGGGAAAGTGAAAGACTGAACTCAAACTTGTTCTTTAATTCTGGAATTTTAGATTAACAATACATACAGTATTTCCAAAGATTAGAGACTGTTGAAATTCTTTGATTAAGTGAATGAATCTTTGGTGGAGTCATCCTTGTTTTATGGCATGACTGAATATGGCTTATAATACCCTGTACATGACTTAGCTGGCATTTAAAAACATACATTATGAAGGCAAATAAATAAATCACATGAAAAAAAAATCACATACTAACCTGTCTTCAATATTTGTCTTTAGATGAGCTTTTTAACATATAGGTATAGCATAAATAAATGAATATAAACCTAGTGTGGGAACTGGTGAGCAATGTAGTTATGAAAACTGATCCATTATTAATGATTGCTGATGAGGAGTCAATTACCATGCCTTGATCCAGAGAAAGATCTTACATTCCAGAAGCCACTTGAACCATATTTACTCAGACACATCCAATAAAAGCCTATTCAACTCTAGTGCTCTTTATTCTGATTTCTTATGGAAATTCTCTAGCCTGCTGTCTGATTGGGTGGAAAGCTGTAATCTTTGAGATAATAGTGTTTGAAAGATTTAGTGAAAATAGAGACTGGTGGAGGAGGGAGACATTTTAGGTGACTTGACTGAAGAAAAGGTGAGTTCACATCTTCTTAGAGATTCCCTTGTGATGAAAACTTTCTCAGTGTTTGAAGCATCCCTTTGAAATAGAGGGCATAGAGATTGCATCTGCCTGCCTTGTCTATGTGTGTCAAGCTGAAACAGCCCTTTTTCTCACAATCACCTGGTTGTAACAAGGGTGGCTTCTCAGAGGAACCCCCTTCTAAATCGGAGGGAAGCTATGCAGCTGGGCAGCAACTGCTGTGATATAACTTGGGAGCTTGTGAACTATATAGGGCAGGTGGGAAAATGTCTGCTAGACCCCTTAAGGTCTTGGCCCCCAGCCACAGTGTGTCCACACCTGATGCAGAGTACTTGGCTCACAGTACTGAGACATAGACAGACGGGAGACAAGGCAGCACTAATTCCTCTAATCGAAGAGGCATTTGTTTTATCACAATTTTCTGCAAGACAGAACGAGTCCTGCAGGGTCAGACTACTGCCATTTGCCACAGAAGAGCATTCAGAGCTCTTAACTGCAATTGTGCTCCTGCAGAGTCTGCATTCAGGCTTGTCCTGGAGAGTAACAGGCCAATTTAACCTGCTATGCAGCATGCAAGAACTTGCCTTATGTAACCAGCTACCCGATAATAGCTCTGGTTTCTATTAACTAACCATAGTAATTCAGAAATTAACAGAGAAATGTAAATTAAAAATAAGAAACATGAATAAAAATATGTAGGCGTTGAGGGTCTTGGTTTCCCTGGTGTAGGCTGGAGAATGAGACAGTGGCTGGTCCTAGCTCAGGCACTGTTTATCATGTAAATCAATTGAATCAAGTGGAAATAGCTCTTAAAAACTCCTGTCTAGCAGAAATGGAACTTGATGGCTTAAACTTGTACAAACATATTTCAAGGCTGTCTGGAGCTTAAAATACTGATCATGCTGTGAAATGGAATATTTTTTTTTTCTTGTTGATATTAACTCTTTGGTGCCATCAGCTAACATAACCCATACAGTCTGATTTGTATCTATTTGATGAAGTTTTGTGGGTTTTCAAGTTTCCCCAGCTTCTGAATAAAATTGTTATAAAACTTTATAGTGACCATTAATGGGCCTTCTTTCTAGGTTTCATCATGGGGACACTGAAATGTAAGAAAAGGCCTCCTCTATTTTAAGGTAGCTCTAATAATAGCTGGTAAATTGAAAGTGGAGGCTTTGTAGTGCAAAGGCTACAATGTTCCATTGTCTCCCCTGGCACACATGAAACTTGGTAGTGACTTCAGTCCATCTATAGATACTTCAGCCTGACCGACCTATGTTTTCTTTTTTTTTTTTTTTTTTTATTTTTTTTTTCTATCTTTCTAAACTAAGTTCCTTTTCTTACCTACAGCCTAGAAGACATTGACATTTGCTGTGAACTTTAGTTTTTTAATGACACAGCAAGATAATAATGTTCAGATCTATTTCAGACATCTGTAGTTAAATTTGTTTCTTAAAGTAGCTAAGCATGCTTTTCTCTACTGTTCAGCTGATACACAAAATATAAGCCTGCTAATTATTCTAGCCATCTATTTTACTTCTATTAAGATAAGGCATTTGATGGCTGTGGGCAAAACTTTCAAGCTATTTGGTTAACTTCATTTAAATAGATTGATTTTACACACTAGCAATTAGTGGATCAGGACCTTTGCTCACTCTCCATTTTCCTAAAAAAAATGGTAGTGAGATTCTGACCCATGAAAGGACCATAAATCTGATGCAAAGTAAGTTTTGGGAAAGATAGATGCATCATGTCATGCTCAAATTCTGTATTAATATGCACAAGAAATGACCTGAGTGTCAATCCTATTAGCTGCCCTTAGCCTCTGTGTGAAATTCAGCTGAACACTGAAGGAAAAGACAAACTCTCATTCAGGTTGACACATAATCTTGTTTCATCAGGAGAAGTTAATTCCAGACATCTGAGGTGCATCAAACACGGGTTTGCTGTTTGTTGAACCTTTAACCATATATTTTTTACTGGAATATTTAATTAGGGAATAATTCAGACATTCAAAATAATGAAATGTGTGTGAGGTTTATACATGCATTAAAAACAAAACAAAACAAAATAAAAGATTATATGGTTCCCATCAGATTATATTCTTCACTGGGATAAAAAACCAACCAGCCAATCAACCAATCAACCAAAAATAAACAATAAAAAGTAGATTGAAAACATTTTTTTTTTTTTAAAAA
>JANHGL010006518.1:0-17794 GCA_024611195.1 Ceyx melanurus
AAGAAAAGAGAAAACAGAACAAAGAAAAAAAAAAAAAAAAAAAAAAAAAAGAAAAAAAAAAAAAAAGAAAAAAAAAAAGAGAAGAAGAGTGAGGGGGGGGGGGGAAAGGAGGAGGAGGAGGCAAGGCAACACTCTGGCAGGCGGCCAAGAGAGCCACACAGATTATTGCATACGCACAGCACCGCCGGGCCGAGGCGGCCTTAACCCTTTGCGGGGCCGCCGCACGCTGCGCGGGGGTGGCGACCAAGCGCCCCGGGGGGTGCAGGCGGGGAGGGTCGGGGAGGGGGGCACGGGGTGGGATTGGGGTTGGGGGTCGGTTCTCGCCTCGCCGCTTACCTCCTGCTTCCCCTTGGAACACTTGGAAGGCCAGGCTGGCTCTCCGCGGCGGGATTAATCCCTGCGCACGCCGCTGTTGCACACAAGTCCCCGCTCCTGTGGCAGCCTGCGTCGCGGGGATCTTAAAGCACTTTGCAGGCGGAAAGAATGGAGCTGGGGAGAGGGAAAAAAAAACAACCCCGAACCTATATTGTTGAAGGGGGACGGAGGAGACGGCCAGCAAAGCCTGCTGTCCTTCAGAAATGGCAGGGAATGCTGGTTTAAAGGATGCATGAAAATCAGTTGCTCAGTCAAGGCTGGTCTGTCTCTCTAAGGGAGGAAATAAACTGTGCTGGAAGCCAGGGAATGCTCTGAAGCAGCCTCTGCAAGAGTCAGGAGAGGGTGATTTTATTTAAGATGCCATATTGCATTTCAGTGTAGAGAACTGCAAAGTGATTTAGAGCAAAGAGCCTGCATCCCACTCCCTTTTTCTGAATTAGTTTTATTTATCCGGATCCTTGGCATATGCTTGAGTTGCTTTGTAGAAAGTACCTTCCACTTCATTCAGACCAGAGAGGCTCTGACTCATACCTCACTGAACTACAAGACAGGCAGGGCTGAACCACGCATGTTTGGGTACTAACTCCCTCTGGATTCCTTCGCACGCATTTCAGCTGAGATCCCCGGCATCTCTCCCGGCTGTACACAGACCACTGTGAGCCTTTCCCAAGCTCCCCCCCCAGCTAAGGCAACTTACACTTCCCTGGCACTCCAGCACCAGCGTATTGCTCTCTTACCTCTCTACACACAGGTCTCTGCAGTGCCATAAACTGCAGTGATGGGCAAATAACAAGCACGGATGTAAAACGGAGACTGCTGGAGAAAATATCCTCCCTCTGGGCTGGCTCAGTCTGGACTTCAGGTCTTAGAAGAAAAGACAAAACATCAAATGACCAAAGCAGGTCACAACTTCAGAGAAATAAACGATGGAGGCAGCGAATGGGAGGAACACAGCTAAGGACAGCAGGCTGCTCTGCTTACATGCAACCTGACAGCAGTCCCTAAGGAGCCATTCGCTCTCTGCCTTGGCACCAGGAAGGGAGGTACAGAGAAAAAGCCTCTCCCCACCCCTAGGACATTGCAAAAAATGTTGCATAAATACCAAAGGCCGTTATGTACCAGCTCTGTGGAGCTGGACGCCGTGGGGTCACAGGCCTCAGATGTGCACTCCCAGGTCAGGCTGCTGATGGCAGCTTGTAGCACAGCACAGCAAGGAGCTCCGAGGTTTCTAGCACAGGTATCTCTCCCATGTGTCTGTCACATGCTCGCATTAGATTTTAGCATTACATCTGGTGGTAGATGCAAAGTACCGTAGGACTCAGGCTGTCATTATGCAGATCAGCAAAGTAGTCCCTTCTATAAATGACTGCACTAGTTCACTGTAATTGCTAAAGAATGTAATAATAACATTGTAAGCTGCAGTGCTCTTGATTTAGAGTTGAGACTCTAATGCAGACTAGCTTTATGAAGCATAAGGATTCTTTACCACGGCACCTTCTGCATCTTTAGTTCAGGTTCTCTGTGAAATCCAACGTAATTTCTAGGAGTGGCCTGGGGACAAAAGCAGCAACAGGCCAAGATGTCTGGACAAACGTGCCACTCAGCGCTACGAGACGGTGAAGCTACAGCAGCAAAGCAGACAGCAGAATTATCTTCACCCAGTTAATGCAAGCTTCATTGATTTAATAAAAGAGAGAGAGGCAGAGACTGGAGATTACTGAAAATGAAGTGAAAGCCCTGGAGAAGCTGTGAGCCCATCAGCAGGGTTCAATCCTGAGTGCACGGCCTTCTCCTGTCTGCCACCGCTTTTGAGTCCGGTTGCACAGAGCGTGACCTCAGGAGAAAGGAATCCCTCCTTCTCCAGCCTTCACCTTGCCAAGAGGTGTGGCACACTCCCTGAAAGAGAAGCCACATTCATGCTGAAGCAAGCTTTGGGCAACTTTCCCTTCTGCAGCAGGCTCATGTAAGAGGCTGCTCTATTCCTCTACTCTGTGGCCACAGTAGTTGCCACAGGACCCACATTTTTTTTGCCACGCTCCAGGCTCATTGTCTGTGTTTCTGCTTCAGAGCTGAAAAGAGGCCTAAAATGTAACTCCATTGTTAGTCAAAGCAATATTGTCTTCCTGAGCCAGCTGGCAGCCTTAACCCTTGGCTTTGGGAAGCACCACAACTGCCACCAGCCACGTCAGGTTCCTCAGCCGTTCCTCACCTCTTGTTTTGACTTGCTATATGTTGGTTGCATGAAGAGAGATGAGGGGACTGTGCCCCCACAGACACTGCCTGGCACATGGGATATTAATATCCTTGTGCCTCTGCAGCTCCTCAGCTGAGGGCCTACTCAGGGGCTCCATCTATCCCTCCCATAAAGAATACCACAAAATATGGAGGTGCTGGTGGAGGCAGAAGGTGTGGGAAACAGCACCTGATGTGACCTTTGCTGAATGGCTGGGACAGAGATCCCCCAGTATCTACTAAGTGCAGAACTAAACCAGAAGAGAAAGTAATTTGCTGTGGAAAGTAGACGTGGGTTTACCTGCCAGCAGGATAGTTCAGACATCAGGAGTGAAGAGAAGCAGCTCAGCACTGAAATAGCCAGGTCCTGCTCAAGGGCTACCATCCCAAACACTGCAAGTGCACTCCATGGCAGCAGAGAGATACCCAGAACCCCACCACCTTGCCCCCACTGAGGAGGGCATACAACAAGGGGGTATCTGTATGAAAGTAGCAGCAAACTTCCCAAAGAAAGCTGGGAAGCACTGCAGCCCCTCCTGCCCCTGGGGAGGGAAGGAGAGCAGAGATATGTGTCAGATGGTTGTCAGCTGGCTGAGGGCAGCACAAACAGGGGCTCTGATGCCACAGTGCTGAGTGGGACACAAGAACCCACATCACCTGGAGTGGTTTCATTTACTGTTGGTGCTGTGCTGAAACAGTTACAACTCCCAGCTGAACACAGTCCTGACCAAAAAATACTAATCATTCCAAATGCAAGGTGGGCACTGTCTGGAAAAGACACTCTTTCAATCCACTAGTTGTAACATGTAATCTACACTGCCTGTTTTATACAATTAATAGTATCCTTGGAAAATCAGAGGATAAGAGGCACAAGAAGTTTGATGAATTTTTTTTTTTTAACCTTCACATTCAGAGAAATCCCGTGACTGACAGTGCATTTGAGTGTGAAAAGTAGTTTCACAATTATTGATCATTACAGTTTTAAGTCTTCCATTTGTCATAAAATGACATTGTTGGTCTCATTACAGCCTCTAGTGGACAGTAGTAATCCACTCCACAGACCTGTCACACAGTTTGCTCAGATGACAAGCGTTTCCAAGGTGGAGGTTACTCACAGAGCAGGAACACACAGTCACTCTTATCCCCCGGCCACAAGGATTCCTGAACACAATCACAGGCCTGCTGTCAGGGCTGGTGAAGTGCCTCGCTTTTCCACTGCAGGTATCAACACTTGCTTGTAAATAAACAGAGAACTTCTGCTATTCGTCTCCATTTCAGACAGCTTTCATAAAAACTAAATTAGTCTCAAATATTTTTATAACAGAAAATGTTGGTTGCCATGTTTTTGGCTTAAGGAAGATGCTTTTATTCCAACTCGGTATCTGCCGACTGTCCAATCCACCTCCTGTCTATTTATAGCCCTCTTGCATTCAGATAATTTTTGCTAACGCAGTTATTTCATGATTATTTCAGACATAAGGAGCTGATTTAAGGTATTTTAAAAGCTTTAACAAATGCAAAACTATCATTTGGATTACAGCTGGCTAATTAAAGTACACTTTCCTCGGGGAAGTTAAAAATGTACAGTGTCTGAACAATAATGTATTTGGAATGTATTCTTTCACTTGAAGTGCCACTTGTGTGAACATAATAAACTATGACTAAAGGCTTTATTTTTTTGTGTGTATTCACTTAGAAACGAGTGTATCTCCTGTCAGAACAGGGATGGTGCTGATGTTCTCCAGAACTCTCTGATTGTTTTCAGATGGGAGGAAATTAGATTGGTAGGCAGAGAGAGCCACTGCTGTCTCTTCAAAGCCACAAGTATCTCATGCAAATTAACATTTAGTGAAATGAGAGCAAAGCATTCATGAGGACTAAGCAAGTACATAGTACTATGCTGTGACTCAAGGAGTAAAATATCATGGTCTAAAAAGATGAGGTCCTTTGCAAATGAATTTAAAGGAAAGGCTGCTGTTAATTTATCTTACCACATCCTCGCTAGCTACGGGTTGTGGGGTTACTGGACTATTCATCATTTGTCTTGTCTGAGTGTGTAGGTAATGGGATATTTAGGTTAAAAAAATGGTTACCTTGTCATTGTCTTGATTTTTAAAAATTTCTCTTGAAAATAACAACAGCTTCATAGCTTTAAAATAACAACAGGTCCTTAGATGCAAATCTGAAAGAAGATACTTCGGTTGGTATTGTTGCTTTTTTTTTTAAACAGGGAGAGCGATTCATCACGTGATTAAGAAAACAGATGAATCCTCTGAAGTCTTAAAATCAAGACTAATTTAGTCTTTTGAAGAAGTGTCAGTCAGATACAGGACAGTGATCTGGAAGGAAGACCAGCTAACCTACCAGTGAGCACACCAGAATGGACCACAGCCACAGTTAGTCCCCTAAACTGGTCCAGCAGTAGAAAATAAAGTGCTAAGCCCTTTTCTAGAGATGCTTGACAATTACAGCCTGTTAGGTGCTTTATGGCTTGTGGTCTCAAGCTGCCTGAGGTCTCCATCCACATCCTGGTCTCCAGGAATCTCCTCTGACACTGCAGTTACCAGCAGAAGGGTCAAGCATGAGTGGAAACTGAATTGCTACCTTTTTCCTGGAAGTGATGGCTTCATCTTAGGGTCAAAGTACACCAGCAAGGCACGGAGGGGAAGCTCTGCTCCGTGGAAAACACTTTGTCTGCAGGGATGTGGAGGCAGCCCTGGTAAGGAGGATTAACACCCAACCAAAAGGACAGTGCAGGGCTAAGGAGGGTTCACCAGCCACTTCTGGGAGAGGGTTCTCAGGCAGAGGCCACCAGCTCCCGTATGAGACACGTGTTGTCCCTTTAAATCATACCTGCTACAGAGACTTATCTGGGAGTTCATTTGCCAGGTTTTTTTTCTGTCTGTTAAGGGCGTTATGGTCTAGACAGATTAGATTAGAATCTATGGTGTAAACACTTCAGGTTGGGAAACAACTCCTGACCTATCTTAAAGCGTCTTACCCGCACCTAAGGCAGTGTGGTCTCCACAGCCTGTCCCAGCCTCTCTGGTCAATGCTGTACATATTTCAATGAGTGCAGGAAAGGGGGACAGGCCAAGATGGGCTGCTTACCCGTGTGAACAAACACAGCAACTGAAAACATCCATTTTTGACTCCTGAGTCCTTTAATGGCCCCAACTGAACCGTCCTGGTCTACTGAACAAATCTTTCCTACCTCATGGCTCACTGACCTAGCAGACCTTCAGTGCTCAGTCCTGCTGCCAAGCCTGCACTTGCTGTTCACACGTTAAAAATATTTATCATTTGTTGAGAAAAAAGTGCAAGGTATGAATTACGGCTATTTTCTGCCCCTGCTGGCTCTGCCTCTTCACAAAATATGATACACATGGGCCTCAGCCCCAAATTGTTTAGTGCAAGTTGCTTTATGTCCCAGACCAGTTATTTTGCATCTATATTTTCACCGAACTGTCAAAAAGAAAATTAATACAGTATGAACCATCAATACTGCTTCCACTCATAGTCCTGAAATATAGGCATCTTCTACACAGAAAAAAAAATAAATATCTGTTTTGTTTGTTTGTTTTCAAACAGTATTGCGGGAATGGCAACTTTGAAGGGTGCATAAACAGCAAACAAAAATTCAAGTGGGATAATTTTGCTATGGAGGAATTGCTGCATCTCCTTTAGATTGGACTCAGAATCATGGATTTTTCAATTGGAAAATCCTGAGGCAGAGATGAACTGCAGGCACCACGGTGAACTGCCTGGAGGGTAAGAAGTCCTCAGCCTGCAAGGCTCTGACCAACAAACCTAAGTGATCACGGTAAACATTTACCTTCCATCTGATTACAAGCTGAGGGGGTATTGTTCCTGTTTCTTCTGCAAGGTCACAGGAATATGTCCAGAGAACCCTGAAACTTCATAGTTTAAAAAAAAATATCCTGGGAAAAGTGTCTGGCAGCCTGAGGTAGGATACTCCTTTAAATCAGAGTTCTTTCTGCTTGTGCAGATCATTTCGTAACTAGACTGGCATCGCTTTGACTTCTCCCTGCACAGAGACAGGTTCTGTCCCTCAGAGATTTTCCAGATCCTCAAGTTCTCTCTTTACCCTTCAGCAGAGGCCTTGCTACTGAAGGCAGGAACTGCTCCCTGACTGGCTGCAACTCCATATCATGTCTCTCTTGGATCATGTCTCTCTTGGATCATGTCTCTCCCACCTTGAATGCTTTTTTCTCCCATTTATACCTGTCTTCTTACTTTGGATCTGCTTTCTTATCATCCTCATAAGATACTGTTCAGTTCTTTATACTTCAGGTAATGAAAGGTACCTGTTCAAAGCTCTAGAATCCCTGGGTCATGGCCATTACAAGAGAAACACAACAGTGTGAAAGCACTTTCCTGCATATAGCAGGGCACACAGCACATGCCCACTGAAAGCACATCTTCAGCCTTCTCCCAGAGTGGGTGTCATTTGCCACAGGGCCTCTCCAAAAGTCACACCATTCAAGTTGTGAATTGTAGTTTCTATCTATCACAGGGATAGTTTTTCTCCTGCATGGATTGTTCTGTCATAGGGTCAAGTATACAAGACAGTACAGACAGACAGACATACTCCACAAGACAGTGGAGTGGTTTCCTGGGGACAGGAGCATTCATGACAAGCTGTTCCCACTCAGGAGATGCTAGTTCTGACACAGTTCATCACCACAGACTTTTCACAGTTTATATTCTCACCTTCTTTGTGCAGCAGGACACAGGAATGGCCACAGGACAACAGTGACCACAAGCAGACACTTAAGGAGATGTGGGATTACACACAACTGCCTCCACATACTCTCCAGCCTCCCACTATTTTCAGCTAAGGGACTTCCTGAGAAGGAAGTGGTTTCTGCTTATTAATCCTCAGTGGATTTATCTCCCAGGACATGGACATCCCCCTCCATCAGCATGTGCAAACTGTCCAGCACCCACAGGCTGCTGTGTCCCAGTGTGCAGGTTGGGTCCCTGGCACAAGCAGAACCACCTCACCCTGCCTGTCTCACCCTCTGCTCCCAGCTCTGGCACTGAGACACAGAATGGTCAGTCCCTACCTGTGCACTCTGTGCTCCAGAACTTTGCAGACATCACAATCCCCCTAAATGATCCTTCTTTGAAGCTGGGAAGGTTGCTACACAAACAGATTTGTTAGTGATGCCACGACTTCTGCTTCAATTCTAACCTGGTTGTGAGTCCCTTGGTCTTGGTCTCAGTCCGGGGACATCTTCACTCCCTCTGTGCATCTGCCTGTAGAACAGGAATAGTAAAAAATCATCTTTTTATCCCACAGAATGCTGGTGAGACTCTGAAGTACAAGTATTATTACTATGAAAGCCATGCAGGACACTCTTTTCCCAAGGCTCAGCCAAGGACTCAGAAAAGCAACAATTCCACACACCAAGGGCAAGAGAAAACAGTATTCATATAAACAAAAATAAACCCATGATTGGATCTGCATTTTTTTCATACTTGTTTAGCAACACAGACTGACTGAAAGCCTTCCCATTTCATAAACTCAGTCAACCAACTCGCTCTGGTGTTAAAAATCTGAAGTCATAGGAGATCTCCCACCAACCTCAGATTATATTTCACACACTTCTATGCATAGCAGGTCTGAAAAGTATGACATGCTGCAAAAGTGGGATTACCAGATGGTTGTCCTGCTGTTTCATGTGTCTCTCCCCTTTCCATGATGCATCTCATTTCTTAGGATGTAAATATTAGTGCAATTCTCTGCCTTATTTGGTCCATCTTCAGCTAGGTGTGTAAAGTTTGTGTCTGATTTAAGGTGGACAAGTTGTCCTGTTAATGATTCTGAATCAGCCATGTGCTGAAGGGGAGGTTTTTGTCAATGTGCTACAGTGAGGCAGCCAAGGGTGTGGATTTACAGGACAGCAGCTACCCTGTAATAACCACACTGCTAAACACCCTTTGCCTGCTGGTGAATGCATCAAATCATACCAAAACACTCCTATAACCTTGAAAACTGACCCAGCTTTAAGAGGTGTTGTCTCCTTTGATGCCCTTTTTTCAGGTGGATATAGGAGGATATATTCTTTGCAGAGTCTTCATGGTTTCTCACACAAATCCTCTACTCTTCAGCCCCTCTGTTTCCCTCTGCTGGTTAAAAATGTATAGCGGGGGGAGCAGGGAGGGTGGGAAACGGCAGCAATTCCTCAACTAATTCTCACAAACCATGTGCCCCGTGTGGGAGGAGGGAGGAGGGGGCCGAGGGCTGGAGCTCAGGAGGACTGTGCACCAGAGGCTGCTGCTCACAGGTAATCCCGAGAGCCTGTAGGTATTGCTACAGAATCTCTGTGCTTTGCAGGGTCCTGTGCAGAGTTTATCAGCTGTACAGAAATTCCTGCATCGTTTATAATCTGGGCAAGCATCCCAGCCCCAGTGTTGTCCCTCACTAGAGTCTCTTCAGAGCATCAGAGGTTCCCAGGAATGCTCCCAGAAGCTTTTAGCTCAGTGTGACTCGCTGCCAAGTTGAACAGTTTCTTCGAGTCCCTTGTAGCAATCAGTCTGAAAACAGCAGGAGAGGAGCTTGCAGGCTCTGTGAGAGTCCCTAAAAGGCTCAGCTTGTGCAGGAGTCACAGTCTGGCCTCCAAAAACATTTATCTGAACAAAGACACATTTATCTCAACCTTGCACACATTTAAGGTCTCTGCAATGAGATCACAAAATCTGCACAATGTAGTTGCAATTGAAAGGCTTCTCATGACAATTATTCCTTTGGTGATGTAAAAAAAATCTTGTTTATATTCTAGTAATCCCTAAATGAGGATCAACACCCCTTTCCTGTTTTAACTAGCTGCTCAGAGCATGTAGATGAGGCCCAGGTTTCCTCCCCAGGCAGTTTACAGGTTCATGGTCTACCCCAGTAGGCAGCTAAGGTCCATGCAGCTGCTTGGCCACTCTCCCCTGGTAGGATGGGAGAGAACTGGAAGGGTGAAAGAGAGAAAACCCCTTGGATTGAGATAAAGGTAAAGCAGGAGCTGTGCACTCGAGCAAAATAAACCCAGGAATTCCTTCAGCACTTGCCATGGCAGCAGGTGTTCAGGAAAGTTGGGCTCTGTCACACACATCAGTGGCTTGGGAAGACAAACTCCATCACTCTGAACATCCCTCCCTTCCTCCTCCTTCCCCCAGCTTTACATGCTGAGCATGATGTCCTGTGCTCTGGGACACCCCTTGGTCAGCTGGGTTCAGCTGTCCCAGCTCTGTCCCCTCTCAGTTCAGTGTTCCCCCCCAGCCTGCTCACTGCTGGGTGTGTGAGGGGCAGGAGAGGCCTTGGCTCTGGGTGAGCTCTGCTCAGCAATGGCTCCAACACCCCTGTGTTACCAACACTCCTTCCAGCTCTGATCCAAACCACAGCCCTCTAACAGTTGCTATGAAGAAAATTAACTATCCCAGCCCAAACCAGCTCATCAACACAGACACACAGGTCATGCTGTCTGCAGTCAAACACTCCATTATTTGACATCTCTGAGCTGTTATCTCCTGAGAAAAGAGAAGAGTTTTGAGACCAGCTGACCTTGCAGAAACAGCAAACAATGGGTGAGGTAAAAAGATAAATTTCTACAAAGAGGAAATAACAGTTTTCTTATTTTAACCTAGAAAAATTACAACTTCCCAAAAACAAAATGGAAGAAGAAATCCCAACAATTGCCAAGCAAGTCCCTTTTATTCTGAACTTTTTCCCTATTCACTGTGCTTTCCAAGGATTCCCTTTCCTCTATCCATCTTCTATCTATCTTTCCTACAAAGTTACACATCAGCATTTTTAGTGTTTCTTACTACCCAATATGTTCACTGGGTTCCTTATGTTCTGGAACGTTGCTTCCTCTGAATCTACTGCTCTTGAGTAGCACTTTCCCTTCATAGCATGTGGGATTTCTGTAGTTTGCAGTCACCAGTTCCCAAATTCCTTACAGTGCTCAAAACTTCAGTGAACAGCAAGATAAGCTGCAAGCATTCACCAGCTGGAAATCTCTGCTAGCTGGACAATCCAATGAAAATTGTTACTTATTTCAGGACTTGAAACTCTCAATATCTGTATCATTCAAATCTGGATTGTTAAAACATACTGAAAATACATTTACCACAAAAATACTTCGCCTATTAGATATTATTTCACTTTAACTCTGTGGTGTTCTTTCTGTTGTTTTGGTGTTTGTTCCTTCTAAGATGACCCTGAAGAATTTCACCTCACCCGCTGTGGTTATTGAGCTGTAGCTTGTTGGCACTGTGAGTATTTGTGATGCACAACTCTCTCCTGCTCTGCCCAGCTTTCCCTTGTACGTGTTGATTAACAGCCCTTCTGTATTGATAATCCTTTTGGGAGAACTAGGAATGGCCAGCAGATAATCATCTCCATCACTTGGTGACACTGCTCCCAGCCAGCTCTCCAACTCCTGGATAGGGACGCTTGGTATGTAAATACTCTCCTTAATCTTCACCTTTTGTTTCAGGGATAAAACAAAACAAAACAATAACAAAACCTCCTTTATTTTGCATGCTGGGAGCACATGCCATTAATATTAATTAATTTATTTCTTTAAAGTTGGTAAAAGAATTTGCTCTTAGGCTGGGAATGCGACTGCCAAGTTTCCTGCCTGCAATTTGTTACGGCTCAGTAGTAAACTCCTGAAAATAGGAATTTGAAATGGAAATAGTGACAGGCCTTTTAACTAAACTATAATAAGCAGGGTGTTTTATCCTGCATACTGTATGTCGTTACACAATGGCAGCCTATCATAATGTGCATGGAAAACAAACAGGGGCTCTTTAGATCGCTCTCCTGGCTCAGAGCGGGCAGACAGAGGAAGTCAAACAGGCCCAAAAGACAAAAGACTAGAAGGTCAAGAACACCACACCCAGACCTAAACCCTTCTGCCAGGCAGCAGAGCACAGGGATCTCTGAGAACTTGAGCCTGAATAATTTGACTTTGATCAGCTTGCCATAAAAAAAGAGGTGTAGTCTGCTGTGCTGCTGAAGGGGTGAAGGAGCCTTTCCCTGAAGCCTGCAAATGAATGTACCCAGACTTGCCCTGTGCTGCAGAACAAAGCTCCCCAAAACTATCCCTTCCTTGCACTGTTTCTTCTCCAGTCCATGTAATTCTGCATATAGAAAGCAGGTGACCATTACAGCTGGTTGCTGGATGAGCTTTCAAAGCCTCAGCTGAAAAAGGTGATTTCTCAGAGTTGCTGAACATCCAGAGCCCCCCCAAGTCTCTCCAGAGTCGCCCCTGTGTGCATGACAGCAGCACTGCCTCTTTGGGAAAATCAAACGCTGCTGCTGGGTGGTTTTTACACGGTCTTTGGCAACCAGGAAAATAACAGAATCACATGAAGAAAACAAGAGTCTCTGGGACTTGAACAGAGCACTTCTGGTTTGTAGCACACACGTTTAAATGCCACATATTGAACTGCCACATCGTGTCTATTTTTACTAATTGAGTTTACTTACTGTGTTTGGGCACCATACCAGCTACTCAGCAAGTCCAGGAGATTAATGGAAAAGCCTCTCTGCATTTAGAAAGTATAGGCACTCTAGATTTACAGCTGCTTATTTTGAGGGTAGCTGACTGCTGATCCTGATGTCTTTGAGTAACAGATGGTTTGGTGAGCTGCACTAATGAAAATGATATAATTTGCCTCTTAACAGTAAAATGAAGCAGAGAGGCTGAATAAAAGAAAAAGCAACGTATTCACCTGCTGCAAATAACCTACCTGGGTACAGGGGAGAGGGGCAGAAAGCCCAGCCTATCAATAGTCCTGGAAATTCACGAGGAAAAACTTCCATCAGATAACCCAGCCTGATCTGGACTGTGAAAGCATTGGCCTCTGCAATGTTAGAATTTATAGCTTTAATCTTCTTAAGAGCTGCATGGCTCTTCTCACATGCAGGGAAAACAGATTTGATGTTTCTGAGATTAAAACTACTGAGCTGAACTTTGCTTGTTATTGGCCAGAAGCATTTGGAAACCTAATAAAGCATTCCATTAAAATCTTGGCATTTTAGTAACACAAAAGAAATAGGCTTCTCAAAATACGAGTCCAAGGCAAAAGGATAGGGTGGGTTGTTTTTTTTCAAGGGGGGCTGATCATGGAATCTGGATTTTAACAAAGTTTGCAATACTTAAAAACAGATCAAAGGAAACAGAAGATAGAATGGAACAACAAATGCTCTGTGGAACTAGCAACATGCAACTCTTGGTTATTTAAACTTTACTACATTTGGAGGTTTGTTTTTTTTCATGTTGTTTTAAACCTCATCCTTCTGTGAGTCTGTGAGCAGCTGGAAGGAGCCCAACACTCGTGGCTCACTGGCTGTGTGGTCTCTACCAGGTAACACAGGGCCTGGTTTCCCAAAATCATGATCATTCCCAAGCACAGCTGAGACCAACATCAGCTCCTAGAGTGCTGGGCTTTAGATGATCAGCTTTATTCTTTAAAAATAAAATATAAAAGCTCTGTTAAAGGCAGGCCAGGCTCATTCCAGCTGCATAGGAAGCCCCCACTGCACACAGTTCTGCACCTACAGCCAGTATGTGATCTGAACAAGAGTGCTGTCTTGCTGGCAATGGGAAAACCTTGCACAGTGCCATCTGGGCACATGAGAGCTGCCTGGTGCCCACTGCACTGCCAGGAGCCCTTACTTGCCTTCTCCACCAAGGAACAGCCAAGAGGAGCCTCATAAACCTCTGCTTTTACTGTGCTCTGCAGGCAACAAACAGATGAACAAACAGAAATAAAGATTTCTAATCAAGCATAAGAGGAGTAAAGCTTTGTAACCAACCCCAAATATGCCAGATCTCACTGAAGGGCTTTGAGGGTTTGTCACAAGGTAAGAAACTCCAGTGTGCTTTGAAATGGCTTGATCCTGCCTGGACTGGCTAAGCCAACCATCAGAGCTGTGCTAGAGTTGGCCTGCACATGGCTCTATCTAATTCAGATCTTCTAATTATGATCTACTTACAAGTTGTCCTGTAGAAGCACAAAGTACACAGACTATCTTCTGGGAAGGTTGTGGTTAAAACCCTGGGATGCCTCTAGTGATAATCAGGTAACAACTGAATGCCTGCAAACAAATTGTAGCCTGGATTTGACCCCACCCAGAGAAGGAGAGTGTTGATTCAGGATCCCAGGGCTGTTGTGAATGAGTCCTCCATGGCTAACACGAGCTCATCCCACTGCACAGAGCTCATTGATGCAATTCCATTTTCTACCCTTTCCAAAGAAATCCACCTTCACAGAGCTGAAGGTTGTGGGGTGCTCACACTCCCTGCTAAGGTGGCTGGTGTACTTTGTTTTCTGGTGCTAGCACATGAGCAGCTATCTCCAGCAACAGATGCTCTTTGACAGTGCAGAATAATAGCACTCAGACTTAAACCATCAATTATAAACAAACCCACTCTAACTACTAAATGAATACACAGAATGGGGACCCTTGTCAACTAAGAGATTAGTAAATCAAGTTAAGGAAGACAAATTACTTGCTCAAACTAAAGTAACTAACATTTTCTGCAGTTAACACTACTGTCATTAGAGTTCTCCTGTTCTTTGCCATAATTAGTAGATAGGAAGGAGTAATTACAAGCAATGCACAGTAACATCAGTTACGTGTTGCCTTGCTATGTGAAAGCAACAGAAAGTGTCTCTGTTCTTACTAATTTCTGACAGTAGAAAAAATGCTATAGAAATACTTAATGCTGGTAAGAGGACTGGCCACATCAACACAGCCCTTCCCCAGGGGATTTCATAATTATGTTTTCCCCACCAAACCACAGACAAGGCCACAAATAAAGAGTGACCCTGTTGGCCCAGTGGTACAGCTGCCATGTATTTGATTACAAACTTACTAGTACTAATGCCTGAAAATGAGTTCTAAATGTAGCTTTCTGCACAGTATGTCCCTGGTAACCTGGCTGCAAAAAGCACTCAATGCACAAAGGTGATTTTTAATTTCTTTTTAACCTTTAAAGCAAATGCATTCCTCCTGTCAGCCCTCGATCTTCATGAAACCCCAACACAAAGTCCTCCAGAAGGATGTGCTCAGCACCTATACCCTAGACTACTGGTCTGCAGCAACATCTGGAGCACTTGTGACATCTTAAATCTCAAAACTTCTGCAGAAAGGACAAGGACTTCAGGGGAGCAGGGGTGAAGGGATGTACACTGTGTTACATAGCACAGTGGTTCCTGCCCTGTCACAGCAGCCTCTCAGAATGACTGAGCAGGGATGGTGAACATAAAACTGGCCTTGACCAAACACATGCAACTGCCCACGACCTGCACGAGGGGTGGAATGAGTTAGCAGTTCATCATTTCCTTCATAGTTTCCCTCAAGAACCAGGGTATTTGTGTGCAAGTTATGAGGAAACCAGCAGACCAGTTCTCATGCCAGGGGACCCTGGCAGCCTCAGTCAAAACTGATTGAGGTAACACAGCAGAACGACCACTTGCCCTGGCCCCCCCAGACCCCAAACCTCCTACCTGGGATCCAACCTGGCTGCAGGTCAGGGGGTGGGAAAGCCCCTCAGTCCCCACTCGTTGCAGCTGACAAGTTAAATGAATCCATCAGTCTCATTTTCACCCACAGAGCAAAACCACTGTGGAAATCTGCCACGATGTGTGCCCTTGATGCAAGCGAAACCCAAAACAGCGGGTCGTAAAATAAGGATTAAAGTTCAACAAGGAAGCTGATAATGAAGAAGCCTGCCCAGACTATACCCTATTCTAGCCAGCGTGACGTTAGCTTCTAATTTTAGAACAGCTGAAGAATTTTTCCCAGCCCAGAAGTTGACAAGAGGCTGAGCAACGCCGATGCCGTTCAGTCTTTGTTTTCAGGAGCAGTGTTGTCTCCACACTGCAAGAAGTTGTTTCAGCATGTGAAATTTTACAGCAAGGCACACGCTGCTGGTGGATGCCCATACAGGGAGCTGTGTAATATGTTGAAACCATCTGGCATTTTGTGGTTTTGCAGTTATCAGGCAGACACGCTGTCTGGAAACACAGAGCTCAAACCCAGAGTCCTCGATTCGGGTCAGATACCTACGGACGCCTGCGGACGCTCGGCCGGACGGCGAGCTGCAGAATAAAGCACTTAATGAGGTGGCTGAAGCTGGTGATTGATTTCAAGAAGCCTAGAACTGCTCTGGAAGTGTCAGTAAATGGATGATTATGGCATGTTTGATAGGATGCTCAAAATGATCATTTAAAGACTCGTTGCGTTGCTGTTTCGTTTTGTACCTCCTGAGCAAGGACTAGGCCAGATGAAGCGGATCTTGATGTGGAGCTTGCTGAAAACTCCCAGTAAAATTAATAAAGCCTAGTTTCAGAAGAGTGTTTTGTACAGAATTACCTTCTCTGGAGTGTGAACAGTGCTGGGTCTGGGTTATGTTATTCCCGTGATCCAAATTTTTTTCTCCAGCTGATGTCACTGGGGACATTTGAAGTCTTTATAATTACCGCTCAAGGCCTGGAGGAAGGGGGAGGAAAGACAAGGAGATTATGTTTCATATGTTGATTCAGAGAGTAACCTGCAGTGGCCTGTTAACTTGCTTCGTCTATCAGGAAAAGCAAATTAATTCTGTATCCAGTTGGTTTTTATGAGTGGCAGCTCAATTTGCTTTCCCAGTTAAGCAGGGAAGAAAGTGGCCTTTTGTCACAAACAATTGCTTCCTGCAAGGCTGCAGAATGAGATGTAAAATAGGCAAAGAGCTTTGGATACAGCTTCCAACATCCTACTAAGAAGTAAAATTTCTTTCTTTCATCTTCCCTCGGAGAAGGAATTCAGGTTATGCTCTGCACTAAATTAAAGTGTTCTGCTCAGTTATGTACATGTACAGCTTTGAAAACTGTTCCTGCTTCTAGGTCAAGGGCTCTCCCTGTGGCCGGGTGCCAGCTTTATCCCTGGACTCCCATAATCCCTTGAAATAAATCAACTTTCCATTGAAATCCTCTGCCAGTTCCACTTCAGACTAAAATGTGCTGTCTGTAGCATGATGATCTTTTATACTTTTGGGGAAACAAAAAAGAGAGGGGAAACAATGTGGTCATTGTACACTGGATGCAGTCGGACGCAGCCCACGTTGTGTGTACCAAAGGCTATCTCGGGGGGTTGCACCAACCCCAGATTTCAGTGCTTATTATTAGAACTAAGAAAAATACCTTCAACTGAAGGAATCATTCTCCTGCTTGAAAAGGATCCCAGCTTGTGTGTGTGTGTGTGTGTGCATGGGAGTGCGTGTGCATCCCATTACTACTCTGCTCACGTGGACTGAAGTGTGTGGATCCATTATACTACTGCCCAGCTTGGGCAGATGAAGCCCTCAAAGATTTATTTCCCCCACACACACCTCTTTTTTTTTTTCTCTCCCCTCCCTCCCTCCCTAATATCAATTTTCTTCCCTGGGTGTTAGAAATGAACCTGAATACATTCACACGTTCCCGTGGAAGACTAAAAGCTGTCACTTCATTTTGGGGAACCAGGAGGCTTTAAACTCAGCTGCAAAGAAAGCCCAGATGCTGCTACATCTCCAGGGGAAACTTCTCTGTTCAGAAAAGGGGGGAAACTTCTGAACAATAACAACAAAACCTGGCTCAAAGATGCTGCTGCCGTGCTCCTGCCAGTGCTGAGGTCAGTGCTTTGAAGGGTGGGTGCCAGTCAGAAACAGCAGCAGTCTCCTCAGAACTGACATTTCTGAAAAGCTCTGCTTCTCCCCCATATCTCAGGAACTTTAAATGGTCTGCCAGTTAAATCAGAACAGCCTGGTATAAAGCCTCCAATTTTCTGACAACCTTTATATTCTCTTGGCTCCTACAAGGCCCTAAAGCTGATCGTGTATAATCCTGAACTGAATGTAAAATAAATATGAAAACCTGTCATGATTTTACAGTTTTCCAAAGGATATTTCACTAAATAAAAAGAGCTGTATTTTTGGCACACAAATGCTCCATATAAGAATCACAGTTAGCTCTTTCAAATGAAGTTTGAAACACGGTGCCAGGCTCTGCCTTCCCAGGTTTCCCCATTGAGCAGCTGGTGACATCCCCCAAGGCCCTGTGCTCCTTCTTTCCCTGGCACAACTGCTGTGTCATTTGGGGTGATGACAGTGGCCTGCGCCAGCCCAGCCCCCCA
>JANHGL010006519.1:0-12298 GCA_024611195.1 Ceyx melanurus
GACCCACCTGGATCTGTTCCTGAGTGACTTGGTCTAGGTGATCCTGCTCAGGCAGGGGGGTTGGACTAGATGATCTTTCTGGTTCCCTTCCAACCCCTAATATCTATGAATCTATGAATCCATCAGCAGCAATGGTATTGCCTTCGTGCTAACATTTGGGAAGAGAAAAAAAACCCTGCACAACAGCAACTTCAGCCAGAGAAGAGTGAAAATATGTGAGAAACAACTCTTCATACACCAAGGTCAGTGAGGAGGATTAGCTTCAGACACCAGATTCCCCTGCAGCCTATGGTGAAGACCACTGTGAGGCAGCCTCTCTCCCTGCAGTCAATGAATTTAACAGTGGAGCAGATATCCACCTGCAGACCATGCAAGACCCCATACTGGAGCAGGTGGATGTCCAAATGAAGTTGTGACTCTCTACAAAACCTGCATTGGAGCAGGCTCAGGACTTGTGGAGAGAAGACTAATATAAAAGCTCAAATTTACTTTTCTTTCCACATTCTTAGCAGGTATATCTATGTTATGTTTTTAACTGGGAAAGGTCCATTTTCATAAAGAAAATATAGACAGATATGATTAAGTATTAATATTTTCTAGACCTAAGATCTGGATGATGTAACCTGACATAATGCACATTGAAATACAAATTAATGATTTCAGCTTTAACACAGTAGCAATCTAAGCTATTGTTAAACTTCAAGATCTAATTCTTTAGTGAACTAGTTTTGATCAGAAACTATAACAGATGCATTTTCAACAGTCCTGCTTATCAATATGGATTAGTTCTTTTTCTTAAATTGCCTTAACTGGAGGTAAATCTTTATAAACAAAAAAATGGACATCAACTGTTCCGTGAACTTTGTTATATTGATCCATTAAAAAGAACTAATCTGTGATGTCCTAAGAAACATTATCTATGCTAAAGAAATGTTTAAGTAGTTCTAAATAACAGATGGGATTAGGAGGATTATAGAAAAGGTTATGACAATATGAGTCATTTTAAAAGAGTGAACTCATCAGCCACTGAAGTAGTTTCCATTCAACCTGCAAAATATATAAAGTGGACACAGAGAGAATGTATTAATCTACAACTGAAAAAGCTTTCTTAAAATCTGAAAACTGCTAAACTTCTATGCAAGCATTAAGTCGTTAAGGATGTGTATCTCATCATACATGCTAATTCTTTCTCTCTCTCTTTTTTCTCAAGGTTTTCTACTCTCAGTTTCAAACTCTCTGCAAAAGGTAGAAGATGAAGATATGTTACTTACTACATTAAATGTAGGAAAATCTCTTCAAAATGGTGATAGAACTGCAAACAGAGGAGCTATACCTCTGCTGAAGCATTATAAGACTGAAGACAACAGTGTTTTGGATGAAGAGGATGACAGAAACATGAAGTTTTTAGTGAGTTTCAAGTTTTACATTTTGGCTTAATTGTAAAACAGAAATTATCTTTATAGCCATTTAGAAAACCAGAAGAATAATTTGAAGCAGTACCTGGTAAACATACAAAAATATCAATTTAACATATTATAGTAAATTAACAGTAGATAATTTACTTAATTCCAAGACTTTAAATGTGTAACTTAAATGGATGAAAAGAAATCTGAACTACACATAGCAAAAACTTGTCGGGGGGAAGCAGTTATTTATGGTTGATTTATCATGTCTGTATATTCAGCAAGGGGTTTTTAACTTCACCAAATATAAGACTTTGTTTTTAACATGGTCTTTAGCATAAAACCATTTCAGCCAAAGATGTAATGCAGATCATTACATTAAAGAGATGATCTTGAAAGATCAATACTTCCACTGCTAGGTGTAAAGTGTAAAAAGTCAAGTATAAAAAGTGAACATGATTGACTTTCAATAAAGATAAAAATAATAAACTGTTACTCTTGTTCCCCATCACCACAGGCCACAGGTTCCAGACATGATTTCTTAAATCATGTTATGCCAATAAACTTAGGTAGAAAGTGGCTTCCTTATATTTCACTGAAGAGAGACAAGGCTTTTCCAGATGACATGGAAATTCAAAACATTGAATCAATACAAGAAAGGGAGGCTGCAGGTGAAGAAAATTCAGATAAGATCCCTATAGGAAGAAGAGATTTTGACAGTAAGCATATTTTCATTTTCACACAGAAATTATTTCATTCTGATTAATTATTACGCAGTGTTCATATAACAATTTGATAAAAGTTAATTTAGAAAATAAATGTTTATTGTGATTTGGTGCACAGGGGAGGAAGCAGTTGTGAAATTGGTATTTCCATAGACTATACAGAATTCAAATTCTTTGACAATTTATACGTCAGATCTTTTTTTTCCCCTATAGTGCTCAGGTGTATGCTGGGAAGAGTCTATCGACCCTGCTGGCAAGTCTGAAAACCACCAATCTACACCACCTTCTCCAAAGATTAAGGATTTTATTATGAATTTAATGTACTTTGAATTTACTGTGTTCAAGTATGGTTTTACATATACATTCAAAAACACTTTTCCATCACATTGTAGAGCGAAGAATAGTTCACTACCAAAAAATAACTGTAATTATTAATGTTATATTAATAAAAAATAAAGAATTCTGCATTATCCAGACTTGTATTTGTCTAATATTACACCACAAGCTATTTCCACTTATTTGAATATGAAAGCAAGCAATTAATGAATTACATCCTTAGCTCACAAAATTTTAAAACTTCTGAACCAGTCAACATACCATGTATGTCAAAACAAAAAATTATAGACGAAAAAAATGAGTTAATTTTGCCTGACCAGCAATCAACTTATTCTTGCTTGCAGTTTTCCCATGTTTTCTTTTTCCACCGATTTTGCTATCCAATTCATTCTGAGGGGTGTTTGAAGTCTTAGGTCTCTTAACAGTTTTTTGCAAAGCTAGTTCACTTTCCTTATCACAGATTACTTTGTTATTATTCAAATCCATCTGTTCATTCTTGGAGTTCTTGTCTCTTGGCTGAGAGCTCTGCTTTCCCATTTCTGTATAACTTCTAGTCTGGTGAACATTTTTAGAAATAGTTCCAAGCACTGGTACATCAAGATATGGATTCATACCTTCTGTCATGTAAGAATATGAAAAAATATGTGAAGAAATAAAAAGTTACCTGGGATTATTAATCCTTTTTCTATTAGAGGACTGTCGTGATTTTTTAAAAATCAAAACTAGTGTTTCATCAGCAAAACAAAATTATGCAGACCACTGGAGTTACTTTTCCTATATGCTTGTAAGTGTACCGCCAATTTAAAATTACATTGTTCAAAAACATGTAATAGCAAGTTATAAATCCACTTCCCTAAAATATTGGAAAGGATGCTTGAATGGGCTAGACATTATATGCATGATACGGTTTATAGTGAAATGTTTTCCCCCTCTTTTTTAATGGAAAATCTATAAATTTCCCTTAGCTTACTTTTGTAAAATAAGGAGAAACATTATATAATGTACATTAAATTTATTAATTTTCTATCTCATTATAGCATCAATACATATTTTTCAAACAGATTTATATTTTCAAAGCATGAGAATTTAAATGCAAAGACATTAAATTGATCATAGCTTATACATAGTAATGAGATGTCCTTTTTTTCTTGAAAATATATTTGCTTTAATTTTACTAAAGCCTTGTTTCATAATATTTGAAATATTATCTATCACATTAACTTATTCAATCCTACCAGAGCATACCTGTGAGATGTGCAGCTTTTATACATTTCTTTGGTGCAGAATCTATGCATGTTGGAATTTTGCTACTGCTGAGTAAATGTTGACCCTTTATTTCACTGAACTCATTTTTATATGTACATGCAAATTGAGACTTGATTGAAGATTGCTTCATCTGCAAATAGTAATCTGGTATTAGCTTTATTTATACAAGATAACACCTGAAAGACTAGTAAAATATAAAATTCTTGTCTCTTGAAGGCTTTTAGATCATGTAAAATACCAGTAAAATAATTTTCTAAGTTTGCATTATGCAAGTCTATTTTTCATAAACCAGGCATGTTTAAATCTTACCATTCAGATTTGACCCTTAGATATATTTTTCTTACAAATAAAAACAAAAATGTCATATTTAGAAAGAAATAAAATATGAGCCCAGAAACCTCCTTTCACAGGGGCCTTCAACCACAAAATTTTCACAATTTATGCCACTTTCATCAGATTCCGTTTTTGCATAATAGCTAACAGACTCTAGCTTTTTATCACTGAGATACAACCTCAGGTTCTCTTCATTGATACTTCTAAACTTCCCTTCAAGAGTTAAAAAAAATCCCACCATTTTCCCAACTGTCACTCACTCTTAAACTGCAATTTCTGTGTGCCAGATAATAGCCAAGAAAAAGACAGATTTAACAGGGAGAACTAGTCAGCCTGACTATCAACAAGTTAATAATTTTGAAGTTTTACTCCATCATTAAAATAGTTACTGTAAGGTAAACTATATACATATTTACAAGGCTCTCTGTGCTTCAAATTTTGCCTTAGCTAACCAAACCATTAAGTGTATATAATTTTTGTACTCTTTTCAGAAGGTGTTTTGAAGAATAAACTATACCCAAAATAAACTTAAGAATTGGAAATCAATAAAAATGGAACTCCAACCCAGCTTAAACTTAATCAGTATCCTACTGTACAATTAAAATATTCATAATATAAGGAGCATTAAGTGTCCCCCATTTTCTTTAAAGTTATTTCAAGATGAAAAGTATTTTCCTGCATTTCCTGTTTCTTAAACATTTGATATTAATCCCTTAAAATGTCCCAATTCTTAATTATTGTCAATTAAGTGACACACATCAAAACTTCTGCAATAACTTGCACAGAGTTCTATCCCATACTTGCATTGCAAGACGTGAACAAGCTACAATTTACACTGAATTGATGAAGTGATAATAAACACAGCAACAAAGAACATCAAAGGTTAGCAAGAAATCCTGATACTTGCCATTATATAACCAACAATAAATCCAGTTAATTTTTGGGACATCAAGGTTTCTTTTTACTGCCCTCACCCAACACTTCAGTAATTATAGTTGCAGGGATTAGAATATGCATAGTCCAAGGACAAAAGTCAAGCTCAAGTACTGAAAAACTCAAACAGCACAAACCCATCTGCCTGTATCAACTTTACTGAAGCTTGAAATATGCTTCAAAACTTCACTCACGTCCCTTTTAGTCATTTGCAAGCAATATACTAAGCTCTACTAAATATGACTGTTTAGGTTGACACTAGTAATAACCTAGAGGGTATATATAAATCAATAGTGCAACACAAAATTCGCTGAAGCAGTTAAGCCTCCCAACTAGTCTAGGAACATATATTCACTAGTAAAAACAACTGTATAGCATTGAGTGAGGTAGCAATGAGTAAATTTTAATAGCCTAAAGGCACAACAAAAGACCTCAAGTCTAGTGCTGAATTAAGAATCAGAGCTGCATTGGAATGTTTTAAAAGAAAAAAGCACAACTTAAGTAGACAAAATGAAGCCTGTCAACATCTCAAAATAGCTCTTAGAAGTTAGAGTTCTTTTACATTAAATTATCTGAAATCCACTGCTTTGATAGCACACCCCAATGACCCACAGCTCTGTGAGAACAAAAGATGTTGGGAGGGCAATTTGCTAATCAGTCATCATGCAAAGAACTTTCTCAGACTTACTATCCTTTCTCCCCTTCACAAGCAAATCAGATGTTGCTGTTGTACAAAGAAATTCTGCTGTGTTTCAGAAAAAGGGACTCAATGCCTTCACAGTTCAGCTCGAAAAAAAACTATAATAGAATTTAAGACACTTTTTCAGCACATGTAGGTCAATAAGTAGTCACAATGAGTAGATAAAGCAGGACGTTCTCCCACCTTGACTTATATATCTAGAGAATTGTGTCAGTTGTTTGCGATATAAAAGTGAAGGTTTTATATTTACATAAAATATTAATGGTGCATGCTCTATTTATTTCTAAAACTTAGTTGATAATCTATTCCAGATATCCTTCCATACAGACAGTGCTGCCAATATTTAGTCACTAAGAACCCTGAGATTTGGTTTTTATACACTTGATTGGCATAGCAGAATTTGAAAACCTACATCAGTAACAACAAACACATGTTTTTATTTTCTAGCCAAACAATTAGAATACTATTTAGAAGAGGAAAAAAGATAAAATAAGAGAAAATCTTTTCTGCACCCTTGCCCTTTTAGAAAAAAATATGTAAATATACAAGGTAAATTTAAAGTTGAAAAAGTGAAGGGATTGAAAAGGAAATGGTGACAAAATAAATGGGAATTGTGAATGTCAAACCAAGGAATCATATTATTCAAACATCTCCCGAACAGCCCAGGTAATAGCAAATTTCTATGGTACTGAAACTATCACTTTTTTTTTAGCATGACATTGGCCCAGCCTTTTGCTATCCCAAATTAACCTGATACTGTTTTGAAAACATTTAGCCTCAAATCACCTCATTATTTGGTTTTGAAGCTACTCAAACTTACAGCTATGGATGCTAGAAAAGGAGTTTAGAAACAAAAATGGTATTTTCTAAGAAATAAGGTTTATCAACTGACACTAATAATAAAGTATTTCTTCAGATTTTGTGCTGAACATAACCTTCTCTTCTACCTCCCTCTACTCCAGATACTCATTTTTAGCATTGAAACTACTAGTCAGCTTAGTGTTCTCCATTATTTTATTCCACTTATTTCTAAGTATTTCTTGCAATAATGGATAAGACTACTACCTGAGAAAGATGATTTTTTTTTCTATTACTATGAATTTTCTGCTCACAATTATAGTGGGCATACAGACTCTTGATAACTTCCTGTGGATAGTTTTCCAAGTCACAGTTTATTTGTACTGGAATCACAAATAGGCAAAACAATTCTCTCAAGTAACAGCATTTAGAGAACTAAGCAATGAAAAATAACAGTGGTGCATGAAGCTAGATATTAAGTCATTTTATATAGGCATGAAGAAGTCACATGAGAAAGGCAGACTAGGATTTTTTGCTTTGTGAAGTTTTTTCCTTGGATTTCTTCTATACACAGCAAAATTACAATGAATTTCAAGCATGCCAAGATTTGTTAGAGCTCTTAAGCCACAAATTCCTTTTAAAACTAAAACTGCAGCTATGTTCCCAATTGGAGGGAAATAGTGCCTCATATAGGAAAGGTTGTCTCCAGTTACATTAAGAAAAAAACATGCCAAACTACTGAAAGTCCTTGCAGATGTTTCAGGTTAAACGTGTTAACAATGTAGCAGGATTTCTAAAACAATGTATCAAAAGGCCAAAACAATCCTAAATTTACAAAAAAATATGTTACTCATATATTGTGTGTTCACAGTGCAAGAGCTTTTGTTCTTTCCACCTTAACACTTATGAGTTAAGTTATGACTTCAGGAACAGCATTTTAAACAACAATTTGAAAGTCTAATTAAGCTTTTCTGTGCAGAAGATAGATTAAAATTTTATTATGTAATATTTTTGTTATCTTTAGTTGCTTTTTAACCTAAATAAAGCAGTATTCTTAGTATTCTTAACAGTACATTCTCAAGATCTCCAAGCTCAAGATCAGAGCATCCCAGCAAGCAGGAAATTGAGAAAGGGAACCTAGAGACCTGCATGGTTAAGTAAGGAACTGCTAAGCAAACTTAAGTGGAAGAAGAGAGCCTATAGATCATGGAAGCAGGGACTGACCACCTGTAAGAAGTATAGGACTGTTGTCAGAGGATGTAGAGAGGTAACTAGGAAGGCTAAGGTCTTGGAACACAACCTGGCAAGGGAGGTCAAGAAAACAAAAAGGGTTTCTTAAATCTATTGCAGGAAAAGCTAAGGTTAGAGGCAATGCAGGCTCTTTGCTGAATGAGGCAGGTGCCCTGGTGACAGAGAACACAAAGAAGGCAGAATTACTGAATGCCTTCTTTGTCTATACTGCTGGAGACTGTCCAGCTGCCATCCAGAGAGATCTTGACAGGCTGGAGGGTTGGGCAGGAAGAAATTTAATGAAATTTAACAAGAGCAAGTGTAGAATCTTGCACCTGGGAAAGAACAATCCCAGGTGTCAGTATAGGTTGGGGAGTGACCTATTGGAGGACAGCAAAAGGGAAAAGGATCTGGGGGTCCTAGTTGATTGGAGGAGGACCATGAGCCAACAACGTGCTCATGTCCAAGAGGGCCAATGCCATTCTGGGGTGTATAAAATAGGGTCTGGCTAGTAGGTGGACAGAGGTTTTTCCTGCCCTTATACTCTGCCCTGGTAAGGCTGCATCTGGAGTATTGTGTTCAGTTCTGGTCCCCCCAGTTCAAGAGGGGCAGAGAATTGCTTGGGAGAGTCCTACGCAGAGCCACAGAGATGATGAAGGGAGTGGAGCATCTCTCTTAGGAAAGGCTGAGGGAGCTGGGGCTCTATCTTGGAGAAAAGGAGGCTGAGGGTGACCTCATCAATATTTATAAATACATAAAGGGTGAGTGCCAGGAGGATGAATCCAGGCTCCTCTCAGTGATGCTGGATGACAGGACAAGGGGCAATGGGTGGAAACTGAGGCATAGGAAGTTTCAAACATGAGGAGGAATTTTTTCACAGTGAGGGTGATAGAACAGTGGGACAAGTTGCCCAGGGGGCTGTGGATGTGTTCCTGGGTGATCTGCTCTAGGTGATCCTGCTCTGGCAGAGGGGTTGTATTGGATGATCTTTTGAGGTCCCTTCCAGCCCCCAAAATTCTGTGATTCCTCATTTACCACTAGGCAAAACTTACATAACCCCATTGAAATCAACAAAATTAGTAGTTCAAACAACAGGGTATCTACCTACTTTAGATAAGATGGAAGTATGGTTCAAAGAAGTAGACATAAGTCTGAATTCTTTATATAAAATACCCCTCCTGTCCAGTTAAACTTTCTACATATTTTAATGAAGCAGAAAGGAGTGATAAGGACAACTGACAACAAGAGGCATAACTCAATAGATCTTCTATAGACCTTTCCAAATTAAAAAGCTCCTTCCACAAAACACCAGTCACTAGAAGACTCTTCATTTTAACAATAGGTAGCAAACCCAAAACTCTAAATTGTCTCTCAAATGAAGATTAAGTTTATTACTAATTTTACCTGCTTCTGTTAGAGGGAGTGAAAAAAAATGCAACATGCTAGGTCCCCAGATGTATTTCTCTTCAAGGGATAAGAACAACAGCTTTGCCTCCTAACAAATGCTGTTATAATTTGGTGATCTTTCTTCATTTCTTCCAGTATTTAATAAGGATTGAAAGACAAAAATATTTCTGTCTTTCAAGGTTGCCAGGAATTTCTTTTGACACAATGGAAATACCCACAGAATTATTTTCTTTTTTAATATCAATTCCAGTTCACATCTATGTGTTTTTCCACTCATCACATTTTGAGATACTAAAAATGCATGATGTTGTGCCCTAGGTCTAAATATTATCTGACTGCATTCCTCCACATAATTCTGCAGAAGCTGAGATCAGTTCCTCTTAAGGAAGGAGAACATAATGATTTTTTTTTTTTTTTTACTTCAGAGATGTGTTCCTCCTCTCACTTTCTACATTACATTAGATTCTTCAAGTAACACATACATCTTTATGTGACTCATATCTTAATTGAGCATACAACTAAGCTAATAATAATCACTGTGTTTTTCTTCTCTCAAATATCAAGGAATGAGACTTATGGAGCAAATTCTAATGAGAGATCATGAATTTGGTATTATAGACTAAGCATCTAGCCACATATCAGAAGCAGCATAGTAAAAAGTTCCTAGGACCTTCACTAATACTATCATCACACATACTGCATAAGAAACTTCTCAGAAGAATCAAGGACATTGAGAAAAAAAATCATGTTACTACTGTCTTATTCAAAAAACAAGTATGTGGTATCTCTCCTGAGTCAATTGTGAAAATGAATGCATTACTCAACAAAATTTACAACTGTGAATTTTTCAAGCAACTTGCACACATTTCAAGATGGTTGTAAGAAATAATAATGAAGACTGATATTCAGCATAAGAAGGTGATAAATGTTACTACAGCACTTGAGATCTATAGTCATGGACAATTAATTCATTGTGCTAAAGTGCTGCACAGTAAAGACATAACATTTATTTCTACCAAGGAACAATACAATCCAAGACAAGAAATACATAGATTCACAGAGAAATGAACTGAAATTAGTCATTGTAATGGACACCCATCTCAGCATAAAGCACTGCTAATTTTTGTGGAGAAGTTGATTTAAAGGTACTAAAAAAAGTTTTAAAGGATAATGAGTTCTGCAGATACCTATAGAAAATATCTTCAGCCATAAGAAAAAACAAAAAAAGACAGCTGAAAGAGCTAGTCTGAAAATTAAACCAACCATGAAGATCAGTATTGCAGGCTGAATGTAGGCAAGGAACGCCATCTCAAAGCAGCCAGTAAGAAATGATCGAAGGGTTGGGATAGTTAAAACATGCTCATCTGTACTACAACTTATAGGAACAGGTTGAGATGCAAACAGAGGAATCTCATCTAGCAACTAATCAATTGAATAACAACTTTTTGTACTGCAGTCTCACTGAAGAAGGATAGTCCTCAAATGCACAGATGCTTAACTAAAAAGCCATAGATAATTCAGTATATCACTCAGTATATCCTAATGATAATTAAGAGATTGTCATTAGGAAGTACTTCTAAGTTCAAAGCCTCTCTCAGTTTTCAATTACAAAATGGTAGGGGTTGAAATGGACCTCTGGAGATTATCTGGTCCAACTCCCCTGCCAAAGCAGGTTCATCTAGTTCAGGTTGCACAGGAACATATCCTGGCAGGTTTTGAGTTGGGCCACTTAATACAAGTTAATCACTACATTTATTTTGCTATGATACATTTCAGGCAAGTATTTGATAATTTTAACATTTTTTTTTTAGCAGTATTACTTCAGTGTATCTAGAGACACATAGCAATTACTGCACAATACCTTCATTTTTTTTTCATCCATAGATTTCTGAACATGTTGCCCAAGAGGTTTTGGAGAAGGCTCATTAGATTGTGCTGGAGATCTACATCGAAAAGAAATAAGACCTGTTTAGAACATTTAAAGCAACTACTGAAGAAAAATAGTTATCATACTAAGTTCCTCAGAAACAGGAAGGCAAAAATATCTTTGCTTTCTAAGTCTTACATTGTTTTCTCCCTTCCTAAGTAACCATGTGTACACTGTGACATCTCAAGACAGCACAATGAAATCAAACCTACAGTTGCAATTTCTGGTCTCATTTTGCAGTCTGTTCATAATATTGTAGTTCTGCAGCTACAGTATTATTATTTGTAATGTTTGTGATGATTTAGTGAGTCATCAAAGCAGAAGCATATCATGGAAAAAAAAGTTACATGCAAAAGGGGAATTTAAGGTCTTGAAATTAGAACTAATCTATGCATTTGTAAATAATTACTTCTCTGTTTATGTTCATGGCAGGGTAGTGTGAGAACCATTAAAAAAACCCAACCACCTGTTATTTATTTCTTCATTTTATTCAATCCATAAAATTTATTTTATTCAGCTCATTATTTTTATTTATTTCTGTTTGTGTCGTACACAATTTCTGAAGGACATTGTGAAGTTTTTGCTTTTTAAATTTACAAAACATGTTGCTTCAGCATTGTCCTCTCTACATTGCCGTTCTAGTTCATGAGACCTCTTTGTAAACCATAATGACAAAATTTGCAGCATCCCACTTATCCCAAGTAGTTATCAGTTGTTGGAAAAGTGACTGATTAAATCATCACTGCTTCTCCCATTGCATGGGCAGGTTAGCTTCTTTTTAGTGCCCACAGGGTTTGCATACCAGATCAACATGGCTATTCCTTAAATAGAAGGAAATCTTAAAAAGCAAGAGAAATGAACAAGAAATAATGTTTGCCTATGAAATCAATAGGCTATGAAGATGACAGGAAAGATATAAAACTCAGCAACAAACAAAAAAATTGCCCTAAATCCTGACTAACTGTTGAACCTGCAAAATCAGAAAGAGAAAACTTTTATTGAAAAAAGTTATAAAAAAGTTTAATCCATGGTCATGCAGAATATAATTCCAAAACATTAAACTACCCCAAGCTAATTGTATCAGAATCATGTTAATTTGATTTCAGTATAATCACTACATTTTTATGTTTGCTTAAAACAAAAAACAATAAATTAAAAATACTATGAGAAAAATAGTACATTTCTGCCTTACAGGCAGCTTAAAAATACAAAACAATAGTAAAATAATTTAATTTTATCA
>JANHGL010006519.1:12398-33723 GCA_024611195.1 Ceyx melanurus
TTTTATCATATATAATACATAAAATCATTTTCCAGAAGATTGAAATTGGGTTATTAAAGAACCCAAAGAAAATATTTCATAGATATACTAAAGTTCAGATTGAGAAAGTACAATTTCAGCTTGGTTAGGATTTTCTAAAACACTGGGGATGTATTGTCAGTGCTTATATTTTCAGTTCCCAAATATGGATGCATTTTACAAATTACAATGAAAATATTTAACAAGAAAAAAAAAAAACAACCCCAACATAGCTGCATTTCAGCAGTAGTATTTCTTCAGGTTTTCAGTGTAGAGATAAAGCTATCCAATTGACACAGAAGTTTATTAAAAGTAAAACAATGCAAGAAAAACTTGTGAAATGCTGAAGTTTTGAAAGAGGTTCTCTCATTTAACATCAGTCTACAGTCTTCACCTGAAATATAACAGTGCTTTTTCAGATTGACCAGAATCCAGACAAAACCACTCGCAAACTTTAAACATATTTTGGAATTCTTCAGTAATGAAATCCCTAGAAATAACAAAAAGCATTTTGAAAAACCTCAAAACAAGAAATACCATGTGATCAAAACCCATAAAACAATAACTACCATATGAGGTGACCAGCAACTGAATACAGAATCAGATGAGCAGAAAGAATCTGAAAACTTCCTTTTATTGCCAAAGGTACTGCCATTTATCCTGTAAACTGTTCCAGATTTACTATTAACGGTAGATTGGCAAAAAGACTACAAACACTCTAGATTAAATATTCCAGACACACACATTAATATAAAAAAGTACTGTACCATAGAGGTGTCTGCACATTGACACAAATCAGTGTAACATCTTAGCAATCATCCTCAGGAGTGCTAAGGTGTTCAGCACTTATAAAACACCAGGTCACCTGTCCTGTCTGTTCCTTCCTGCAGGTGCAGCCTTTCACTTGCTGCACTAGATCCAGCAGTGACCTTGGTCTGCACACCAACACTTGCTACTGGCTCTAAAACACTGCCAGTGTTTAATTCAGAAGAATTCAGGTGGACCTTGAGTCCATTCACAGAGAGCATTATCCTAAACCTGATTAAGCTCCTTTCCATTCTGATAAAAAGACAGCCATGGTGAGGTTTATTATTAAGTAAAATTAATGTGGATCAATATGAAGTATATGAAGAATATGAAGTAATGGAAAAATAAGACACTGAAATGAGGTTTATTTTAAGCTTGTTACATAATGAAATAGAAATATATAGCTACAGCTATTCACAGATAATTGAGGTGGTAAAAAATATTCCACAATATGTGGCTACTAGCTTTTATATAAAAAAAAATAAATAGATATTTGTTTAGTATTCTTATTAGTGCAACTATTTCTGTTTGGTTTTGTTTGTTTGTTTTTTTTAGTTGTATTATATGTGGTGTTCCTTTGGTTTTATAAAAGAGGTCAAACAAACTAATGGAACCCTTAAAAATCTTCAGTTTTTCAGATATTGTGTTGTCCAATTTATGGCCTATCACTGTTTTTCCTTGCTGTTAATCTCACAGCCTGTCACCTTCACACTCTGAGGGTGTTATGGTGGGCTCTTATGAGAAAAAAACACCACCAGCATAAGAAACTCTGCCTTCTTCCCCACTTTTCCTAGCCTTTTCTTTGTAGCTCTTTTATGTTAGAGAACCAAAAAATGATCATCCACAGATCTCAATAAATGACTGACCACACAGTCCCTGCCCTGATGTACAGATGCTGCAGTCAACCCTAAAGTCACTAAAATCAGGGACAACCAACAAGGGGTTTGAGCAGGTCCTAATGCAGACAATGCAGTTAGCCTGGGAAAAACACTGTTGAGGACACTACCACTGTACCTCCAGGGATGCTCATCTGGGAACCCTGGTTTCCTTCATGCTTCCCAGCCTGGCCACCAGGGAGTTTTCTTTCCTCTCCTTTAGATTTCTTCCACAAAAGCAACGTTTACCATTCAAATCAATGTACATTATCAGCTACAGATCCTGCTAATAAATCTTTGAAGTACATTAATCTGTTTCAGAATCCTTTGTATGATACTATCTTGACTGGGGGATCAAGATATGAAAAGCTATTTAACTATTTAAAACCATCTCCACAATATAATTACTCTCACCTGAAAAGTGTCAAAACAGATGTGATTCCAAATACATTTAAGCTTTCATCATCATATAATAATTCTGCTATGTTCTGGGTAGGAGAATTAACAGCTTCTTCATCCAGAAGAACTAGTAAGATCTTTACAGTATCTCTGCCACAGTACACAGTGCCATGATTTATGGAGTGCAATTTAGGCTGAAAGTAAATAAAATAAAAATGAATATAAAACAGGAAAGGACAACAAGTTAGACCAATAGCTCACCTCCAAAAGAAACCCATATCAGCACAAGGTGTGAGAATCCCCTCCTTCCCCCTTTATAGTAAGCCTTTATGGGGAACTGCCCTTGGGAAAGTTTCTTGCTCATCCCAAGCAATTAATTGATTTTAGAGCAGTGCCAGCTGGAGGAATATACTCCATCTGGGAAGCAAGTCACACAAATGAATAAATATACAAATCTGTGATGAAACCAAACATGAAATTAACATGTTTTCTCACAACTAATTTGAATGCTATGGGGTACACAAACACATCCCTGTGAAGTCCAGCTCCTCTTTATCTACTAAAGCAGTTGGTTAAAAGTGAAATCTCCATTAAAATTTGACAGGTATTTGGCACAGATGTCCTGTTTGAAACAGGATGAATTCCTCACAATTTTCCACAAGAATAAAGAATTCCTTAAAGAAAATAATAATCCACATCTGGAAGTGTTCAATACTACAGTCAGCATTACAGATGTAAAGCTCCATAATCACTATGGGACTGCAAGAATTGCTAGTTTGTTGGTTTTTTTCTTTAAAGGTACTAGGAGTTCCATAGAGAAATTTAGTGCTTGACACAGTAGTAAATTTCAAAAGTTATAAGCTTTCCTATTTACCAATACACAGAAACACTGAATAACCTGAACTTTGTTCAGAAGGACAAGACAAGCAATGAACTGCATTTATCTAATCAGTTAACTGCTTTTAAACACATTCTTGAAAAGATCAAATTGTTTCTTTATTTGGTTATATCAATTAGTGTATGTAGCTTTCGAGAAACCATAGCAACACATCAGTCAGTTACTATGCTCAATCAATAGCTAGAAATAGCAATTACAGAAATGGCTGTTACATGGCTTTACAGAATTTGTCTATTTCAGTATTATTTAATTTTCTCAAAATTTATTCTGAGCCTCTCCAGTCATTACATCTCCACATCATAGAGTTTTATAAAATGTCATGTATGTCACAGTAAATTTGTCTTAATGAGAAATTTGACATCATCCTGACTGTTTATACAAGGGGAAAAAAAAATAATCTTCAGATTATAACAACCTCCTAATTGCTAAAACATGGCCTTCAGAAATCTCACATACTACAACAGTGACTTGGTGTACTAACCATGGACTAAAACCCTTTTTGTCCAGGGCACAACTTTAGGCAAGACATCTATCCCTACCATTAAAATCTAACTAGCAAGCTTAAAATCAGGATTCAAATTAGATTTCAAGAAAAGAGTTGATCATTCTTTCAAGGGTAAGTGCCCATTAGCTACTCCAAACTATTCTGGTTAGTTCCACAAGCATCAGCCAGATCCATTTACAGTAGTAATCTTCTCAAGAATAAATTAATCATAATTACAATTAGTCACTCATGCAGGCTTCAACACAAAGTATTGTTTCCTGCTGCATAAAGTAATAACTTTTCCTAGAGCTCTAGATATTTATAAAACAGGTTTTTGCAGGAAACCTGAGCAATGATGGAAGAAAACTTCCACTGCCAGTAGAAAAGCAAATATTTTTTCTAAGAAAGTCTTTTCAGATACATGCTGTGAGGAAGCAGCCTCCCCAAGAGCTAGTGGAGGCATCATTTTCAGCTTTACAGTTAAGATCATATTTTATATTTGCACTCGAGGAAATAATTCACACTGTTATGAATTATTCCTAACAACATCAGGATACAATCATCCTTGCTGTCTTCTGCCTCAGTAAGGATACTGGTAAGCATTTCTACATAGTCATTAGACTATGAACTTGACCAACGGAGAACAAGAAATGTGATTTTGGAAAAGCAAATTTTTGGTGAATTTCTCTGAAAAATGAGGCTTTATAAAAACAATTTTATCTGGCTTATAATTAATTTTTCAAAAATATTTATCAATAGTGTGAATATATAAAGACAGATGTGGTAATAGTGATCATTTTTTCACATAAGGAAGAGAAAGCAAAAGAGAAGGAAGTGTGGAAAAACAGCCTGACCCTAGTGTCTAGTTTATCTGGTTTAAATGTGTGTTTTTGACTAAATATAATCATAGAATGGCTAGGACTGAAAGGGACCTCCACAGGCCATCTAGTCCAGCCCCCCTGCAGTGAGCAGGGATACCCTCAACTAGACCAGGCTGCTCAGAGCCTTGTCCAACCTCACCTTGAGTATGTCCATGGATGGGGATGAGTAGTTGGAGCATGTGGAAACATTTAAACCAGCTTAACTAGGCACCAATATCTGCTTGGTTTCAGCTCTCATAGAAAATAAAAAACATTTAAAAAAAATTGGAATTCTGATTAAAATTTATCAAAAATCTTATATTACCAAGGGTAATTCCAGTGATTTCACAAAACAAAGCATTATAACAAGGTACACACATACAAAAACTCTGTAAGCTTTAAATAGCTTCCTAGACAAAAAAAGAGACATTAGATATTTTATTTATCAATAATGTAAAATAAAATAATTTAAGATGGTTGATGTTTTAATCCCAGAAGAGATCATAATATAAACCTGAGTATATGCAAAGTACAGAAAAAGCAAATAGAAAGCCTATATTCCAATCTCCACACCCAACTTTAATGAAAATTAATATTTTTAGTTTCATGATAAATCAGGATACTTAGTGTATTGAAACACTAAAAGAAAAACTTACACATTGAGTATACAAGGTTTTTTTTCTTTTATTCCACTTCTATTTTACCATGTTTTGGATTTATCTCACATTTAACCTTATTTTGAATGTCTTACTCTTAAAAGTACTTGCTGCTGAGAAAAATAAAACAATTTTGAGGTATGAAGTTTTGTTTACGTAAATCATCTTGCTGAAATCCACACTGTAATCCTCAAGTATAAGTCTTTCAACAATTTTAAAACCAGTGTAGAGGAAATTACAATGCTCTGTACTGCTAGGAAGAGATAATACTCTATATAGAGTCCTTAAAAACTAAAAAGAAACATAACAGGTGAAGATATTTGCTTTTTTGTAAAGCTAAATAGTAAAAAGAACAAAAGAACTCCATTACCCGTGCTGGACTGACTCCAGTAGAGCCAGCAGTCAAGACTTCATGTTGTGAATCGATAATATTTTTAATCTTCAAATCCAAATCTTGTACAACTTCCTCTACTGCCTGACAGAAAGGATCCCCATTGCTTCTGCCTTTTATCAAATGCATCTTCACTGTTGACAGAATTCGCCCCCCTGCAATTCTGAAAATAGGCACAGGGTCATCTACACATTAATCTTGGCAGCACTTTAGTATACCTATTAGTGTTGAACATAGCAAGTCTTCACAGTTAATCAAAACTCTTCAGAGAACAGCTTTGATCTTTTAAATCAAACAGCAGTGTAGAAGTATTGTTCAACATAATAGTTTGCTAAAAAAGAAGTAATATTATAAGCAAAAGTAATGAATTCAGCATTTAGTAATACTCTAAGATGCAAAACAAAACTAACTTGCCCATAAAAGTTCAAAGAAAAGTACTTTCTTTAAAACTATGGTTACTGTTTTGCTCATAAGATGTTAAGTGCAAACAAAATGTTTGAGTGGAACATGCACTCCAATTTAACAACCTATTAGATTTCAAGTCTTTTGGGCTTCAAAGTGCCTCAATATCAATCTGCTTTCAATCTGCTTTCAATTTCATTAAATTTCATTAAATAGATAGTAATTAGTCTAGAAGAATGTTGGTCTTTGTTGTAAAAGCACATACCATTAATCTCTTTTTTAATCAACTAGAATGAGCATCTACAGAAAACTACTTAGTTTAGTTATGAAATGTCCATGCAGTTTGACATAAAAAAAATTAAGTAGGATTGATATAGGGGCTTTATTTCAACTCTTCTTATAAAAGGATAAGAAAGCCTATGTTTAGACTGTTATATTAATTTTGTGGTCCTATACTTTGAATAATCTACATTGGATGTATGTTAAAAGTACTTCTACAATCACTTGTGGATTAGAACTACCAGATCTTTCTCCAGTGAAACTCTTGAGTGATTAACACTTGAAGTTGTACAGGTGATGCTCCATTAAGCAATGCCGAGAGAACTACACCACATCATGCTCCCTTAGAATTGCAAGATCCACATATTCTATAAAAATCTAAATATAACAGGCTGCCAGGTTGAGTAAAAGAACAAACAAACAAAACAACAAAACAAACAAAAACACACACAAGAAAAACACACACACACACACACACACACACACACACACAAAAAAAGCCCCACAAAAGTCACACAAATAATCTTGAAGAGTCACAAGAAAACCCAAAGATTTTGTATCCAAAAATTGGCTACAAGGACTGAGCCTCTTGTAACAGTACACTTTGGTTTACTCAGACCTGGTGAGTGAGAAGTAGTTACAAATCCAAGAACTCCACTGACCATTTGCTAAGTGCATCTTTCCATGCAGGTTGAAAGCTCCAAAATTAATAAATAACACAAAGCTTATAATGAGAGTGAGCAGAGACTGAGCACAACAATGAAAAAATCCAACTGTTAGGAGTGATTTGCTTATTTTGCAAGTGTAATGTGTGTTGAGTAGGTGCAAAAGCCATATGGAGGTATGACAGTAGAAACTGCTACGCATGAGGCACTATTATGAACTATGACTATGAACCAGATTAAGTAGAGTTTTGTGATTCCCTAATGAATTCCCTCAGAGATGATCAAAAGCTGTACTGAGACAGCAAGTGGGTCTCAATCTTTGCCGGAGTAGTCAATGACAGAATAAGCTCCAAGTCAAAACCTTAATTTTGTCCAATACCTACACAAAACATTGAGTGAAAGACTGTGCATTTTACTATTGCTTGAGTTTGGGCAAATAAAACATTACAAGAAATACCTTTCACACATCATAATTCACCTCTTCCCAAGAGCTTTTGGAAGTTGCATGTTGTGTGGAAGCTTTATCATCAATTCTCCAGACTTCTTCAAACATGAACCAATTGTCCAAACCAACAGAGTTGATTATAATGAAGATTCTCCTCACCCCATCAAGAACTGATTTATCTTGTGTTTAACATCAAATGTACACAGAAGGACTTCATTGTTTCCCTGTGACAGTTTGTCTTCCATTTTTTCCATTTCATTCTCTTTCTACTTATCTTCCTCACCCTTTTCAGAATGTGGTAGCCTATGTTTTCTTTTTAGCTCTAACTTATTTTTATTTCCTCCCCTCTTACTTCTTCACATACAGTTGCTTTCACCTTTGAATGCCAGTTGATTACATATAAAAAAAGAAAAAATCAAAACAAGAACTGCAAAGAACCCATTCTTAAAAAAAAAAAAATATTTTTTTTAAATCAAAACCAAACTACAATTCCTAGGCAAAACAGGTAGAGCTGTGTGTTCAGATGTCCTGAGCTGAAATTAGGGATTAAGACAGCATTTAGAAGTATAAAATATTTTATCTGTTCTTACAAGGCATGCATTTATTGCCAGTGTGTTTAGACAAGATGCTGTGCTTGTGGATGCTTCTTTTAAAGTTGTACATTTTATATCCTTAAAGCAACAGATTCTCTGCAGTGGCAGTAGTGACTCAAAATAATAAAGGAAAGCAGGGAAAAACCCCAGAGTCTTCCAATCACAGTGTTTTGGAATTAAAAAAAAAATTAAAAAATCCAATGAATACCTTTGTGATACTGAGACTGATTTCCTAACAGATTTCTTTTAAAAAGTTTTATAAAGCCTAAGCATATTGTCAGGTAAAAGCAGGAAAATCAACAAAAGCAATTCTGCTCATTCTGAACTGCTCCAAGAACTGCTCCTTTACAGTCAATCTCCTTCATGATCTACTGCAATTACCCATCCTCCTTTTCCAATTAACCTATAGTTTCTTTTTCCAGACTCAAAGAAACTTTAGCTACTTCCCTGCAACATTTAATAATTTGATAGGCTGGCCAACCCTAAAAAAAGTATAGACTGTTAAATCCTGCTTTAACAGCAGAATTACTGAAAATTTACCACAAGCTATACCATGGACTGTATAAAATAACTCCATATTTATCCACACACCCTTGAACTCTTCTTGAGCAACTGCTGGCACTGACAATAGAGTTTTCAGATGCACTATGATGCTGCAATAATTAATGGCAATAGCTTTATTACTCCAGGTGACATGGCCAAGAATGACATGACTAATTTTTCAACTTCCTCTGTGTTTATTGGATTCCTCCATGCTCCTATCTATTTACCTTTCAAATCAAAATGTATATTTGGTATATATTAAATTCCAAAGATGAATTTTATAATTCTAGTTGGAAAAACCTTCATTAAATGAAGCTGTGTCTACATTCATATAAATGGGCAGAGCAACATAAGAACAGAAATTGAGTCAGATGAAAACTATTTTGTTGACATTGTTTCCTGATAAAATAAAGGGAGGGAACTGTGTCAGAGACCTTGCTGTTTTGACTTATTCGGGCTGAACAAAACTCCTTTAAATAGCTTAGAAATCCTGAAGTTAAAATTAAGCTGCCTGTTGTTTTTTTTTTCACTTTCTTCCAAGTCAAAACATAATATGCCATACAACTCTCAGCTTTAACTTTTACAAATTAAAGATTATAATTATTATTATTATGGTCACACTAGATTAGCAGGCTTGGTTAAACAAAAACTTGTGATTTGCAGAAATTTAAGCACAATGTATGTAACCAGAAAAAAAAGTCACCAAGTGAAGTCTCTGTGAACACAGGACAAGATCTAGCTAGATCTTAGAAAGGATAGTTTAAAAAAAAAAATTAGAAAAAAAATAGCTGGTGTACCTCTTCTCCAAAAACCACAATTCAATCTAACCACAAGAGAATGAAAAGTTCAAGGGAAGAATAAAAAACAAAATCATCCAGTGCAAGCTGTCAAAATGTAAGAAGAGAACACTGCTGAGGAAAAGTTCTCTCAGAAATCCTTATAGGAACTTTAGCCAAGTTGCCTGATCCTTCTTGCCAAACTGCTTTATTTCCCTCAGCCTTAAAATGACACTTTCCCAAATAATATCCTTAAATGAGAAAAATAGTGTCCTGAACCTACACTCCAAGACAAACAAACAGGTGAAGTTATTCACTGAAGTTATCTTTGAAAGCCAAGTTTAGTCTTTTCTGTATACAGATAACTTGAGTTTATCTACATCATTATAATTTCCACACATTTCCATACATTTGCATGTATGTATGCTGGAAGAAAAGGTAGTATTATACATGTAGCACTGGGCATCAGTTAATTAAGATAATCATGACCTTAATTTAAATGCTATACTCTATACATTACTTTGTTCCCTTGTAGCTTTTCACTGAGAAAAACAAAACAAAAACCTCTGATAAAAACATGTAATATGTTTATTTTTTTTGCCTCTACTACCCAATGCCAGCTAAGGATATTTGCTATTAGAAGTAAAGTTCATTTAATCTTTGTTTCTCCCCATATTCCTTCTTTTCCAGGAAGGAGTTCGTCCCACATCAGATATACACAATACTAACTGGAGCAAAGCAAAGGAAAAGTTCATACTTCAACTAGAATTTATAAACAAACGAAGACAAAATGCTGATCTAATGTGTGTGGATTAGTAGTGAAACTGTGCCATAGCTTATGCCATTGAACACTAGATGAGAGATACCAAAATAAGCTATGTTGTGAGGTTTGGTTTATTAGTCTTTAATATATTTATGAAGTACTGAATCCACACATACGTGCTATTTTGTTAATATTTCAAGGCTTACTACAAAAAAGGCTTAACCAATTGCATCTAGCAGTTTTAAAATTATATCAAACTATAAATTAATTCAACAATATAATCATTCTACTTAAAGCAATCAGATAAGTTACCTGCACAACTGTGGACCCTCTAGTAGGACTTCATTGTTAGTGAGATTTAAATAGATTAACTAAAAGCATGAAGACAAAAGGAAAATGTTGTAAAAATGTGATTTGGGGGTTTGGGTTTTTTTAAGGGCTTGGTGGGTAAGGAGGAAGGCAAGATTGTTCTTTTGAGTTTTAATGAAAACGCACCCTATGTCAGATTGCTCCAATAATATAAACTTATAAAAAGAGTACTATGTAGAAAACTAGTTGACCTTAAATGAACTTTAAACTACCTGGCATTATAGTAAATATGTTTATATTAATGCAATAAGGCTGAAAACTACCCACTTTGCAGCCCCTAACAGCTAGAATGGTAAAGGTTTGTTTCGAATATGGACCTATATGGGCCAGGTTATCATCTATCATCAGAATTTTTTTTTGGTCAGGGGTTAAGAATTTTAGTTCTTCATTCCAAAAAAAGGAGCAAGAAACCTAAACAAATTCAAGAATGAACTTGATATATTAAGCAATGTTATTTCTCTAGAGCAAGAGAGGATTGGAGACACCTTGTCCCTTTCCAGTCAGTGTGCCAGCTAACAAGTTTCTCTGGTGGTTTGTTGAGATCATAGGCTGCTGACATGAAATATTCTAGGATCAAGTATTTCAGTCTCACATCCCTAGTCTTTTAAATCATACTGAGGGAGGATTCTTATCAAATCCAGTTAGCAGTAAAATCTGTCATTTACCAATATGACAGTTGTAAGATAGCAACTTTTTTCAAAACACTGATAATATGATTTTCTGTTCAGTCATGTGCAACAAAATCTCTTTGTTCAAAAGATAGGAACAGAACAAAACTCCAACTAGAAAAACCCAAGAACCTTTTCCCTTCTTTAATGGCTGGCACTATTTCTCGTTTGCTTCAGCAGCTGGGTCCAACACACACTATTGTCTTCTATTACACAACCGCAATTTATGCTCACTCTTCCTATCCACAAAAGCCAGGACTGCTGGATGGGTGAGTGAGGGAAAAGCATGTGATCACACAACTAGAGACTATGTTCAGGTGGGATTCATCTCACCTGTCATGTAGCCAGAGAAAAAACAGATGTCTACATGAAGATAAAAATGAAACACATGGTAAAAATGCCTTACTTACATTAATGCTTCTAAAGGGAGGTAAACAAAACAGTGTGACATAAAACTCTAATAGTTAACCGGGCATTATATTTATTGTATCTTCTGTCACAGGTTGCTTCTACTGAAAATATTCTGAGATTGTGTGCCCACTTGAACCGTTTTGGCATTTGTGTCCCAGTCTATTTCTAGCTCATTTTCCTTATCAAACACTCTTTTCTTAGGCTGAGGCAACTAATTTATAAGAAACTAATTACATGCCTTGTCTTACTTTGTTTCTGCTGAAATTACCACATAAGCAAGCTCCTCTGCTTACCTAAATTCTAAACATCAGTAAGACCTCCTCTTACATAACTGGGGCCTTAGTGTGCCAAGTTAATATGATGCAGAAGCATTTTTATTTCTTTTCTGGAAACACATCTATTTGTGGAAAAGACTAAAGTAGCATACAGAAAGGGAAAAAAAAAAAAAAAAAAGGAGTTGAGGATATGGACAATATTCAAAACCTGATAAAAAGCAGAACAGACTGCTGAGGCTTATTCCATGAACAGAATATATCAAAATTCTAATATACTAAGGTCAAGACTTATTTTTCTTAATTTCATTTTCTCCAACAGAGGTGAAAAACAAATATACAGCTATCTAACAATTCTTGTGAACAAATGTTGTAATACAGATTACAAATCATGGGATGGAAGGGGATCACAGCCTTTTTCTTTGTTATTCATTTAGGAAACTTAGAACTTTATAAACTAAACAGTTATCCTTTTTAATTTTTTTAATATTTCTATTTTAATTTAGAACTATACAAAGAAAGTAGCCATCTAATTCTATTTTCAAACAGAAAGTGGGATGTCAGCTAGAGCTTCACCTAGCTGGGTAGAAGAGTGGGAAAAAACATTATCTAATGAACAATTTAAAAAGCCTCTAAATGCTCTTAGCAGAGCAATAACTGTGCCTTTAAAGCAAACCCAGTGTTTTTCCAATTATATGCATAAATTTGAATTAACATGAATTGCTACATTTTTTAGATTGCAAAATTGACAATAAAATTGTATCAGTGAACTTAGATTTTAAATATATCTGTAAAAGAAAAAATGTAGCTATATCAAAACATTCTTAGTACTCAAAAAAATCCACTTCAAACAATGGACACATGAATTATCACTTTTTTTAACCACATATAACTAAATATTAGGTGAAAACCTTACCTTAGGCCCTTGAAAGTTTTGCAGTTTTAGATCCACAATAAAAACACAGCAAAACAGAATGCTGTTGCTAAGTGTTTTTCTATGTTGCTGCTGCCACTTCCTGTATTGCCAAAATTTTATTTTAGCTTGATAGAAGAAACTAGAGTGACTCCTCAAGAAGTGCCAACATAGAAAAGATCTGGAACCTTCCTAATAATGTACAGAAAAAAAACCAAAGTTGATGTTCTATCAGTGCCTACTCTCACCAAGATTAATTTTGGATATTCTCCATACCAAGCAATGCTCCTTTAGTCTAGTGACAAAGCTACTATATACAAACTAAACAAGTATTATTCGCAAAAGAAGATTCTTGATGAGCAGCCATGCGTATTCCATAGTACAGTTCCATTTTCCCCACCATAGCATATCCAACTTAATAGTTTCCTTTAGACATAATCATTTTCCTGCAATTTACTGAAAATTAGCAAGACTGCATGGTGGGCAGAAAGCTGTCAGACTGCTTCTCAAATCTAGATTAAAGGAAGCCAAGGAAACAGATGAACTAGCAGTTTGGTATCTGTATGATGGTACAAGCATAAGCCTTTTCAATCCAACACTGATATCAAAGTGCCAGGGAACCACAGCCTCCATGTCTTTTTAAGTGAGGGACTATACTTGAATTTCAATATCTAGGACACAATGGTCAGTGCATTCTCCAGCACCAGCTTAAATCAGGAAGTTAAGGAAAGGGACAGGCAATTAAAAAAAATCACGATTAAATGCAGTACCATACAACTGGAGCACTTAAGAGACCACACTTCAACTGAGATGTCAAGTCAAAGTTGCCCTCTAAAGATTGTAGTTTTCAACCAAAGTTTTCTATTTTCATACAAATCCAATTTAAACCACAATTATTTTTTTATTATTATTTAATTCTAAATGTATTTTAAAGCATTCTCAGCATGAACCTTAAATTAAGACAGATTAAAGTATATCAGTATTTTCATTATAAAGCTAAATGTGTAGGCAAATGCATTTTCTTCAAAATTATGTTAAAGCACATCAGTCTGAGGTGGCAAGACTTTTCAGGGAAAATATTTAAGAGTCTGATTTAAACGTGAATTTTTCCTTATAATTCTTACATAAGCTTTTCTGATATTTTTCTGTTTCTTCAGAATTGAATAACATTTTTAATTAAGGCACAAGCACAATATTTGTTAACATAGTAGAATGGTAATATATTCTTAATGATTATACAGAATGACCCCTGAATTAACTTGACAGTAAATATTTAAGCACCAGAATATTTTTCAATACAAAGATGTTATGAGTTAAGAAACTCAGATTAGACTAGGTTCCCAGTACTTTACTGATAAATAGCACATTACACCATTTTAGATTATTTGCAAAGAGAATTGTCCAGTAAAGAACAATAAACAAGGTTAGAAGGAATACAAGCTCCTCACAGTTACAGCTACAACTTAATTGTAATAATGTCATGGTTGGACAGCCCAACAGCTGGAGTGCTGCAAATGATGAATGCAACAAGCTCTTCAGAAAAGACAAGGTGGGGAAATGCCCTATATACACAGGAGCAGCTTAGTGTTATGGAGGAGCTCTTCTGTTGTACAGGCAAGAGGCTTGTTGAAAGCTTGTGAATAACGGTAAAAGTTTGTTACAGACAACAGAACACATCAGGAAATGGGCAAAGTATTCTTGAAGCAAATCTCAGCAGGTTCTGCACTGCAGACCCTGGTTCTTACAGGGCACCTTACCACCCCAACCCCCAACATCTGCTGGAAGAGCATCACAATGAGATGCAAGCAGTCAAGATTTCTAGAGTGTCAGGTATATTGGATGGGCCACCCTTAGGGGATTACACAGCTGAGTTTCCTATTCACTAAGAAGGAAGAATTGGTTAGGGATATGAGAAAAAAAAATAAAATCACAGATTTGGCTGCAGCAATCATGAAGTAGGAGAGTTCAAGATCCTAGTGGATCGAGGAAAGTAAGTAGCAGAGTATAGACAGTGACTTTAGAAGAGCAGATTTCAGCTTTACCACATGTGATTCCATTCACTACATAACTTCTATAAGCAGAGATACCTAAACAGATGGGAGGAATGGGTTGACAGGAACCATATTAAATTGAACACAACTTGGAAAAGTCTTGGAAAGGGATAGCCCCTTGCAATGGCACAGGCTGGGGAGCCAGTCTATGTAAAAGAGTCTGGGAGTCTTGGTGCATGATCAGCAAGCTAACTGTGAGCCAGGAGTGTGCCTTGGCAGCAAAGAAGGCCAACAGTATCCTTGGCTGCATTGACAGTAGTGTAGCCAGTAGTCTGAGGAATGTGATTATCCCTCTCTAATCAGCACTTGTTGGACAAAATTTAGAATATTGTATCCAATTTTGGGCCCCCCAGTCCAGGAAAGACACTGATAAACTGGAGCAAATTCAGCAGAGGGCTGCCAAGATGGCCAGGAAGGCATGCCCTCTGAGAGGCAGCTAAGGGAACAGCTTGTTCAATCCAGAGAACGAAAGGTTTCAGGGGGATCTACTAACAGCTTTCCAGTACCTTCAAGGAGGTAACCAAGAAAACAGAGCCAGGTTCTTCATGTTGGCAGCTAGTTGAAGGAAAAGAATCAACAGATATAAACTGAAACAAGACGTCCCAGCTCAATAGAAGGAAAAGCTTTTCACCATGAGGACACTCAAGCAGTGGAACAGGTTGCCAAAAGCGAGACTGAAAACCTTCAGTGATGGCAACTACACAAAGCTTGACTGGACAAAGCCCCGAATAACCTAGGATGACTCCCTAATTAACTCTGTTTTGAGATGGATTTTGGACCAAAAATTTCCAGATTTTCCTTCCAACCTGAATTCTTCTATGATCTTAAGTTTAGGGAGTCCTATAGACAACCTTTTGCACATGCTTGCACAACTTTCCAGCAACTTTAGAATACAAAACTCCAGGTCTGGGTGGACACTCAACGAACAACACAACGTTCACAACGAACTCATTCACCACAAGACTAGATAGTGTCTCTCATGCTTTCTTTCACAAAATACTACTGCATCTCCAGATGTAATCACAGCGTCACAAAGGTAACACATAAGAAATGGCATTTTCCATGTGAAGGGAAAGTTCAATGTATTAATTCATATATGTGATCAAGTCAAGCTGTGTTAGTTCTACAGTTGGCTACAGAAGACTGCTCATGGACCCAAAGGGAAGACCCACTGCAAAGCATCCCACGAGCCCAAACGTGTTGAATGAAACAATACAGCAAACTTGACATTTAAACAGCTATTAATGTGAGCTGTGCAATAGTGTCACCTAGTGGTCACCGCTTACAACAGAGCCAAGGCCCAATTCAAGAGGAAAATTTGCTGCCCATCTACCAACTTCTGTACTCTAGAAAAATCAATGGGAACTTTCAGACAGTATATATGTATATACACACACATATTTTTGTGAACCAACAAGTGCAGTAACAAGTAAGACAAATGCTTTTCCATCATTCGGTTTTAAAATCACACACATCTTTTACAAACTTGGAAAATGTCATTCCAGAAATAGAATAAGTTATTTTCAGATGAAAGAAGCATTATTATCTGGCCTAAAAGTATTTTCAGAATAATGTATTTGTACTGCATTTTTTAATTTATACAAACACAAAAAGAGTTTCCAGTTGGTCAGTTGTACATCAATCACTTCACTGTTAAATACAACATTGAAGCTTCTTGTCAAGAAACAGGCCCAAAAAGCAGAACATATAAAACATTTCCTCCATAAACATTTTGCAGGTCTTATTTGTACAGAATTTTTAAATAGTTCTAGATTTACAAATTTTAAAGCTTCTCCAAATTTTAAGGAATATTTATGCTACTGGATCTTGATAGATTAGTGATTTCTTCTAATCTTGGATACCTGGAGAATGAGAAGAGGCAAACCTGAACCATTTGAAAACACCAGTGAGTTCTAAGAATGTTCATTCTGCTCAGTGACTACACCTCAAAACTACCAAAGTTCATTATATCTTTCTATTTCTCTTGCTATCAGGTATGCTTGCACTTAGTGCCATATTTGAATCAAATTATAGTCTCATTAAATTTCTACTCTGACAGCTTTCCCTTCCTTCATCTACTGTTCACTTTCTTAGAATAATGACTTGGGAATGAGAAACATTTTTATTCTTCTCCATAAGCTAGAAGATTAACTTGGCTGCACCGTATGTGCTACTATGTTCAAAATATTCTTAAGCACATTCCACCCTTGTCTAACATCAACTTGGTTTCCAGGTTTTCAAAGATAAGGAACTTGACTGAGGCAGAAGAAGAAAGCCTCTTTTCAATGTATGTTCCACAATGACCTGGCATTTATTTGGCTACTTCGTATTTTATGCAAGGTCAAGTTTCATAAGATGTGCAATGTAACAATATGAAACCAAATAAAGACTTCTAATCATTACATAAACAACCAAAAATAGTGCATTTTTCTTGTGTCCTAAGAAATACAGAGATTTTTTTTCAGCTTGGCTTATCTCTACATCATAGAAGCAGCAATACCACAGGTAACTGTTGTCTGTTTTGCCCTCACACTTAGGAGGCTTCTAAAGACAATGCAACTGAAGCTTTTGCTGCATTGTTGCCTTTTTTTTCCCCCACTACTCTTTAGAATGCAATAGTAAGAGAATTAGAGAAATTTCTTGTGAAGATTTCATCTTTTGGAATCATCATGACTGTGTGATCATCACAGGCATCACACACAGACAGTCCTGCACACAGAGAGTCCTCACTCATATGGCTTTCCATACACTTCAGAAAAACATCTTTTTTTCCATTAATGTTGTGACCTCACAGCATCTAAGCTGTGCACTAATCCTACAGTATTTGAGAACTTCAGAAGATTCTTTCAAAAACAGCCCACTGACTGGTACGTGTATTTCTATAAGCACTGAGCTAATATAGATGCATATAAAAAAAACCAACAGTAGTATTCTAAATTGTGAAGTTATAAAACTTATACAGAATACCAAAAGTATGAGAAACATTACATAGGTGTGTTCACAGTGAGGTTCCATTCCTGGTCAGCAATATAACCAACAACACCTACATGTATACATGCAACCTAATTGAACATGACAGAACTTGACATTAATGAAATGTATATTCCAGAATACATGGGATGTCAGGTACAGCAGATAAAGTAACAGAATAAATAGCTTAAAGCTCTAGAAAATTATCCAAATTAGAAATCGGTAACTGCCAGCCCACTCAAATATTTCTCACATGCCTTAAACATATGGGTAATTAACAAAATGTATTTTATGTTAACTTCATTGAACTGTATATACCTGAAAAGTGGTTGTACTACCCTAAAAAGTTAGTTAATGCACATACATGTTTTTCCATTTCTCATTTTTAGTCAATTCACAGTGCCAGATATGATCTAAATACAGAAAAATGCATATGTGAGATGCTGAGTCAAAAGTTTTCCTTAATCACCAGCACAGACAGTATGTCTCTGGCATACAGGATGTTGAAATGAAAGACCAAAGAAGCAGAATTAAAGAGTAAAACAAAAACTGCAAAACAACTTCAAAAAATGCTTCCCACTTCCAGCTTCAATGCAAGCTTAACAGAAATTTAAATAATGTTTCTGGTTTGCTTATAACTTTTTTTTTATTGTGTGGAGTAGACTCAATTCAAACTAAAAAGAGATTCTTTAGTATTAAGGACAGAACTATTACAACTGATTTTCTAAACTTTTGTGTATAAAAAAATATTGATATAACTGAAAAAAATCAGCTTCTATAATGTTTAAGAAAATTACTTTTCTCTCTGTACTAACACCAGCACTCACCACCTCAAATTTGTGTTACATTTACACTTCTATAAGTTACCTCATATTCATAAGCCTGCCCAAAAAAATTAGCTTCAGTTCTTCAAAGAACATTCAAAACCAGTGACTTCACCAGAGCCTTGTAAGGAAATAATTCTTATGCTTCATTTATATAGTTAAAAAGAAGAAAAAAGAAAGGCTAAATAACTAGTATTGTCATTTATCAGCAGCAATAGATATCCCTTTATTTAAGGGCATATACAAAGAAATTACAATAAGTAATGAATGGGCAAGAATTAGAGTACATATCAGTTTATATACTTACCACACCCACAAGACTGATATCTTTTTAAGGTAAACACTAATATAATAGCCATACACACACTGATTTGATACAAATTGAATATAAAGAATAAGCAAAAAAAAAATCTATAAGCTTAACCCAATTGTTTTTGAAATATTTATATTTTCTAATAATGACTATTTTGTAAACATTTACCCTGGATTATTAAATCAGTAAACTATTAGATTTTCCTTTGTTCCTACCCCCTTTAAGGCACATGCACAATAAAAAGACAAGGGGAAAAAAAAAAAAAAGGTGTTCAACAAGACAAAAATACAACGGAAATTCTATTACCTTGGATTTGAGATTTCACCAACAATTTCTTGCAACTTGTCAATAAAATTAACAAAGTTTAGAAGACCCTTTACGTGGGCTCTTAAAGGATCAAAGAACGAAGATGCACAGGCTCTTCCTCCAAGTTCTATTGTTCGGATAAAAGATGTTGCCATCTATTAGAAGAAATATCCAGAAATATGAAACTGTAGACATGAATGGAATGTATGCATGTTGAAGCTAGCCTCTCCTGCAGATTGGCAACCAGTGTGCAACAGCTGGTTGATAGCAGAAATATTTTAACTAAAATCAACAGAAAACCTCTTAATGGCAAGCTTTGTACATATCATAAATATTTGCTAGATCAATACTTACAGTGAAGCAGTATAAAAACAACAAAAAAACCCACAAAGAAAAACAAAACATAAGCCAAAGTGAAAGTGACCCATCTAAATTCATATTTACATTGGCCTTTTGACAGCTTAGAAGATTGAGAGAGGGTATAGAATCTTTTTGTTGTTGCTGCTCCCTAAATGCTCATGTTGATTTCACAAAAAACTACTCTCATATTCAGAGGGCAATGTGACCCAGGAACAATTTTAACAGATGCATGTAAAAGTTGACTTCAGTAATATATTTAGTTTTAAGAGTACAAATAAAAATACTGGATACTCAACGCTTCTGAAGATTTCTACTGTTAAGGCTTCTATGATCACAGGTACCCAATTCTTAAAGTCTCAAAATGTTTTCATATATTATGAAGACATTGAAAACAGATTAACCAGAAGTAGTATGTCTTAGAGGAAAACACATGAAATTTTAAGACAACAGAATAAAAAGCTCAGGGTATTCTCCACAAAGACAAATGCAAAGATAACACAATACACTTGACACGGGTGCAGTAATATTATTTCTACATATAAACTTTAATTTCAGACTATACAGCTAAATCATATAGCTCTTAGGACTCTAAAGAGTACAACTGAAATTATTCTAGCAAAGAAAGTAAACCTGCCAGTATCCTGTATTTCTACTAAAAAGTTCCTGTGGATCAAGCACAGTTCATAAGACCTTGCCTTCCCAATGGAAAATATTCTATTCTAGCTTTGCAAACTTTCTACAAGACACAGATGACAGAAAAGATTACTTCTTTACACAGTAGAGCAGTTTCCCTCTGGCAACTGCAAGGAAGAGGCAATAAATCCAGTCTAAACACATACCGTTTGTTTTTTTTAATACAATGTTAACAGAGCATTAAGAAATAAAATAATTAATCCTGGAACTAAGATTTCACAAACTCTCCATATTTATTCAACCATAAAAATTTGAGAACGAGGCTGGTTCAATGACTATTACATACTCATTGTTTTTCCTTGGTTCACTGTTGTCTGCAGTGAGGTCACTGCATACAAAATTTTATTATGAGGAACTACAGTAGTTCTTCAGAGAAATAATTCTTACTCAACTTTTTCCAACTATCTGAGATGTCTCAGTGCTAACTATGACTACTGCAAATATAAAGGCATTTCACATACCAAACTAGAGTCTTTAGCAAAACATCCCTGTGACCACTGCATATTGATGCTGTAGCTCTTTACATTCCTATAAAGGGGTATTGAGGAAAGAGAACCTTGTCGCAAGGCTTGTGGGTTTTGGGGGTTTGGGGGGGGTGGGGGTTGTCCTTTGTTGTTGTTGTTGTTGGTTTTTCTTTTGTGTGTGTGTGTTTTGTTTTGTTGGATTTGTTTGCTGTGTTGTCATCTTTTCTGTTCTTTGGGTTTTGTGTGTGTGTGTGTGTGTTGCTGTTATTTTTTTGTTTTGGTACTTGCTTTTTTCCTTTTCCCTTCAGCTCTGTGTCTTTGAGAAGTGAGCAGGAGTAGTCTCAATCACATGTTAAGAGTGCTGCAAGACAGATAAGCTACAAGTGACTAGAACACATTACCCTCCACAAATTCCCAGGCAAAGCTGAAAGAGGTGCAATACAGCCCTCTGAAACAAGCAGGTTTTGTCACTAAGCTGCTCTAAGAAAAGCACAAATACTTAAAGCTTGTGATGCCTCAAAGTCAAATGCACAGGAAAAAAAAATGCTAGTTTACTACTCAGTCAAAAAACAGTACTTTAAAATTTAAATGCTTGGGTTTGTTAATCACAGAATGTTAGGGTTTGGAAGGGACCTAGAAGATCATCTAGTCCAACCCTCCTGCCAGAGCAGGATCACATAGACTAAATCACCCAGGAACATGTAAGGTCTCGAATGTCTCCAGAGAAGACTCCACAAACTCCCTGGGCAGCCCCTTCCAGAGCTTTGTCACCCTTACTGTAAAAAAGCTTTTCCTTGTGTTAAGCCTCTTATGCTCCAAATACTCCCAATGCCTCTTGCCATTGGATAACATTGAGA
>JANHGL010006519.1:33823-47298 GCA_024611195.1 Ceyx melanurus
TGTCCACCAGGACCCCCAGGTCTCTTTCTCCAGAGCTGCTCTCTAGTACATCAGCCCCCAGCCTGTACTGATACATGCTATTGTATATATTGTTAGTGTTAGTACTACTTTGTGGTATTTATTTAACCCAGCCACATTGCTGTATTGGCTTTGGATGGCAAAGTTGTAGTACTTTGTAGTACAGAAGGGTGGAATGTTACAGACATGGCTTCTGTGAAAAGCTGCTAGAAGCTTATCCTGTGTCTGATAGAGCCAACACCAACCAGCTCCTAGATAGACCCACCACTGGCCAAGGCCAAGCCTATAAGTGATGGTACCTATTAAAGAAGGGGAAAACACTGCTGTGCAACAGCAGATGGGAAAGAAGTCATAATATGCAAAAGAAGCAAATCTGCAGACATCAATTTCAGTGAAATAGAGGGAGGAAGTGTTCAAGGCACAGAGCAGAGATTTCCCCTGCAGCCAATGGTAAAGACCATGGTGAGACAGGTTGTCCCCCTGCAGACTATGGAGCTTAGCAGGGGAGCAGATATCCACCTGCAGCCCATGAAGCTCTCCACACCAGAGCAGGTAGATGCTCAGGCTGCGACCCCATGGGAAGCCCATGCTGGAGCAGGCTCCTCGTAGGACCTGTGAACCTGTTGAGAAAGGAGCCCATGCTAGAGTAGGTTTGCTGGCAGGATTTGTAACCCATGGGGAACCTATGCTGGAACATATCAAATAGCCTGTTCCTGAAATTCTGCACAATATGGAAAGGGTCTACACTGGAGTGGTTCATGAGAAACTGCAGCCTATGGGAAGAAATCAAGATGAATAAGTCCATGGAAGACTCTGTCCCATGGGAGGGAGCCCATACTGGAGCAGCGGAAGAATGTGGAGTCCTCCCTCTGAGTAAGGAAGAGCAGAAGTAACGTGATGAACTGACTGCAACCCCCATTCCCCATCCCCCTGTGCTGCTAAGGAGGGAGAAGGTGGGCAATATCAGTGAAGCTGAGCCCAGGAAGAAGGGATGGTTTAGGATAAAGTTTAAGGATTGGCTTATATTTCTCATTACCCTAATCTGATTTGATTGGCAATAACTTATTTTTACCCCCTCAAGTCAAGTAATTTACTGACTGACCTCTCCCTTTCCTTACCTTGACCATGAGCTTTTTCTCTCCCCTATGCAGCTGAGGAGTGACAGAGTGGCTTTGGTGGGTACCTGGCATCCATCCAGGGTCTACCCACCACAATTACTTTTAGAGGTATTTGGTAAGCAGCAACATCTAGTCTAGTGTCATCTTCTGTATTTTTTCTTTGATGTTCATACTCATGGCTTCACTGCACACTATTTACCAAGACTTCAAAATTCCCAAAGCAATAAAAAACCCCACATATCTTACATTCATGTTTAAGATAAAGTGGTTTTTTTTCTCACTCACTGTTTGGGATGAACAGCTTTAATGCCTGTTTTTAAAATAATACATTTTAGAGCTCTAGAGGTACACAATTTTTTCTCTACAGAGAGATCTTCAGATCTCATGACCAAGCAATCACTCATTTCCTCACATAGAAAGACACATTTTATCTTTTTAACCTAGAAACAATGTTCATGGTGGTATTTGACTTAACTTGCAAACATCAGTCTTGCATATGAGATTAAAGCAGTATTTTATATTTATAGATCTATTTCATTGTCTCTGATCTACAGCAAGATTCATTTGACACATACCAGGAAAAAGGACATTTTTCTCTCCCGTGAGACATGTTTTAGGTTAGTGAAGGCTTCTCTACCAAGTCCTCTGTCAGGAACATTTAGAATATGAGCCAGGGCCAGATCATCCTTAGAATTCACCAACAGGCTTAAATATGAACAAACCCATTTCTTTGCCAGGATTGTCACCTGTATAAGAAAGCATCACACAAATTGGTCATCCAACTGCTAAATCACATTTTGGGGTGTTTTTTTAAAATTATTTTGATTTTTTTAAAAAAAAGGTACTGAGATACATAATTATGTTTTTTGGAAGAGAAAGAATTTCACCTTGCATGATTTCATAACACTACTTATGAATGGGGATTCTGGAAGTATTGACAGAAGCAAGCATGACGAGTATGTTAAAATTATATATATTTTATCTGAATATTCACAAAATGTAAGGGTTGGATGTCTAGTTATTAGAATTGGCTATCAACTTCTACTTAGAAACCTCTATACCTTTTCTGTCCCAAGACAAAAATATTAGCATTATTAAACCACATAAGAATTTGTCATTAACTTCCAATAAGCTAAGACTCTTAAAAAATCTCACAAGCTCTGCACCAGATTCAGTATTTTTTTCCTTGGCTCCCAGTGTTTCTTAATCACAGAAAATCCACTGATTGAATCTGGACATAAATTGTGACCCATTTCCACCCACATAACCAAAACATAACATTGTAATTGCTTATATTGCAGCACTGTTATGGACACTGTAAGAATAACAATCCCAGAATTGAAGAATTCATAGTTCTGTCAGAAGCAAAGGAAGGAAAAAAAAAAAAAAAAGAAAGAAAAGAAAATTAAAAAAGGCTGCTAACCAAAGGAAAGATAATGAGAAAACCTGTATTTGCTATGGAATTTCTTATTCAACAGGATATATACCACAAAAATGTAGGCACTAAAAAATCCCCTAACATTTATGTATGACATTCTGAGAAGATAGAATTACAAGAAGGAAAAGAGGAGTATGTTAGTCAGACCAGCAAGAAAGCCATTATGGTAGTGGTAAAAGTGCTATCTATTCAGAAATATTTTGAGTTACACAAAATATTGAAATGAAATTGCTACTTACCATGAGAAAAATATGTTTGGAAATTAGTAAAGCTCTAGCATTTCAAACACTGTTACATAGTATTCTAAGACTCCCGTTTTAGGGGTTAAAAGCACAAAAGAAAAAAATCTAATATTCCCAGAAAATCCTCAAGTCCTCTATTGGGACAGACAAACCTTATTTGCTTTGCTACAGTTACCACTGGTGTGGCTATTCGGATTTCTTCCATATGTAAGGGAGTACAAGTTAATAAAATTGAAGTTCACCTACCATTTTAGTTTGCAGCATCGGGCAAATCATTTAACTCTTAGTGAAGACAATGTGTTAGTGATGGTATACTAGCAGAAAAATTTACTCCCTGGTGTTTCAAAGCAGACTAAGTCTACATCAACTGCCTGCTATAAAAATAACTGTCTTCCAGAATATAAATTCCTGCACTTAGCCCCATACATACACATACAATATTACTCAAGTGAAACTGAGTTTGAATATAAAAAGTTGATGGTGTAAAAAGCCAGAACATGTAATACCAATAATTGGAAAATGAAACTGGTATACTTCATACTTTCAATATAGAGAAAATTGCAAAAAAATGAACTCTTACCTTCCTATTCTCCTGGCTCTGATTGTTGGCTTGTGTAGGAGTTGAAAGAACAGAACCATTATTTTCATGTACACTCATTAGACCAGAAATAAATTCCAACAGTTGAACCTTTAATAAGATTAGAATAAACTTAAATATAAAGATAATTGGAAAGCAAAAGTTATTATCAAAACCTGGTGAAATTATTCTCTGCAAGTTTGCTATGGCTTTGAGGTTAATACACTTTTGGTTTTAGTCTTTAAAAGTACAACTGTTTTCATGGAGAAATGAGGTGTAAGATTCAAATTAACTTAGAAAAGATCTCAAACGGTTGTAATACACTTGCACAAAAAGCAGCTGCTCATGTTTTGGCAAATATTTAATATGCTATACCATGTTTAAAAAGAGCTCATTTACACACCCCAATTCTCTATTTTCCCTATGAAAACAGGAAGAAAAAAAAAATATTAGAAACAATTTGCAGTTTCTGTCCCTTCCTGAACTTCAGTTCTCCTTATCTTTTTTGTGTCTTACAATAACATGAGTTCTTCAGCCCTTTAAGGAAACAGGCAAGCTGGTTATAAGCAAACTTGTTAATAAATCATACAATAATTTAGGATAAAAGAGACCTATAGAGACCATGTAGTACAAACCCATGCTTGAAGCAGGACTAGTTTGACCAGGTTGCTTAGTAACATGCTAAACCAAGTTTTTAATATCTTGAAAGATTCCACATCCTCTCTGGGAAACCTGTTCCAATATTTGTCTGCTTTTTCCATGGACAAAGCTTTTGTTCTTACTAGGGCTGGGAATGTAAACAGTTTTAATCATAGGTTTATTACCCTAGCTATAACTAGTAATTCATGATATATTCATAATATACATCAGACCAATTAACATTCAGTTACTGATATAGCTTCAGTCATACTAAAATGACCATCTAACTGAACATGCATCAAACTCAAAAGAGGAAATCAATAGTAGTTTAAGTCTACAATGCCAAGTGGGCAGTACAAGGAGACAATTCTCTAATTTTCTTTTCAAACTAGGAGTATGTGAATCAAAATTCAACATTTTTTCAGTAAAAATAGTATTTGTCTTTTGACCTTTCCATAGTCTAGAGTGTACAGAAACAGATAAATGCACTGTTTGTGTTTCAAACTTAATTGCTACTTACATATATTTTTATCTAATAATACAGAGATTAATCCAACTAATGTTTCATAGACTTTCATAGTCTAAGAGTCAAATACACACTAGAACTGCCCTAGCCTGGAGCATGACCACACTTGCCATGTCATATCTTATCTGCAACAAACTGCAGCAGAGCTCTGACTGAAAGGCTGACACAGAACCTCTGATGGTTTCTGGAAATAAAAAAAAAAATAAATAAAAAATAAATCTAACAGAATGACATGTAGTATAGGGAAGTTTTTATTTTCAAGACTGGGGTATTTTAAAAATGGTAGCTAAAAATATTTCAACATATCAGTGTACAAAACTCCATGACACATGTTAATTATTAAGCTTTGATCCAGTTTTCTCAAATCTCTACAGTTTGTTTTTCAGTTCCATTTCTGGCAAAGAGTTATATACTCATAGAGGAGTTGTGGGACTCACCCATCCAACAGGACAGCAGAACAATCATTTTTCAGTGAAATTAAGATGTTATTAAAAGATTGTGATGAAACTCATCTGCTTCCCCAATAGCAGACCAAAATAACTTCTGAATAATTAACAGCTGCTGTTTATATTTAGAAGTGTCAAATCCATAACTGGAATATACAGTGTGTCAAAACAATATCAGAGCTCAAATAAACAAAATACTTACAGGGGCTATGCTTTCATCTTCAGATACAAGTCCAAGTTCAGAGCACTTCTGACATATGTCTATTAGATCTAACATATTGCTTCTTGCCAAGAAGTCACAATAGGTTTTTTTTAGGTTAGCATAATTTTCAGGCTCTTTCATGTTTTCATATGATAACCCCAGTTTGTCATGTACCAGATATTTCCAGGCTTCTAACACATCACTAAGTGATACTGTGAAATCTCCATATTGCTAACAAGAGAAAAACAAAAAAAGGAATATAGCATGGTTTTTATTCAGATAACATTAAAAATAACTTCATTATAAGCTGCATATATATATATTTAAAACTATTATAATCTAAAGATTTAAGTTTATAATAAAAAAAATCTTAAGTATAGATGAAGTTTTCCCAGTGTTTTAGCTTTGAAGTTGAATTTTGCTATATGCAGTATTTGTTCCCAACCTTTAAAATACCATATATGTATATCAGACTTTACTGATAAGACATACTGATTTTCACAGGACTACTGTTTACACAGAACTATTTATTTGCATATAAATATATATTTCTGTTTTGTTGTGAAGTTCTGAGCCAAAAGGAAAAAAGGGAATAAGCTTTTCAAGAAGAGTTCTCTGCTTGGGAAAACAGAAAAGACTAGGAGTGAGACTGTATGTAGTCCATAATGCTATACATCATCTCATGATGAAATGACTACCTATGAAGAAGTAGTAAGAACCAAAGCTGTTGGAAAATGTGGCATGGTTAGAGGTTATAAGTAAGGCAGAAGGGAACAAACAGCAAAAAGGTTAAAGTGTAACAGCAAATTGGAACAGAGTGGAGCTGGAATTCACAGAAATCTGAAAAACAAGTAGAGTAAGCAGCAAAGCCCTGTTATTTGAGTCACAAACCAAATAATGTGTTACTGAAGGAAGTAACAGATTCTAGCTGGAGTACAGGAAGTTCCATCTCAACACGAGGAAGAATTCTTTACTATCAGAGTTGTAGAGCACTGGAATAGACTCCCAGAGAGGCTGTGGAGTCTCCTCTGGAGACTTTCAGGACCTGTCTGGATGCATTTCTGTGTGATCTGCTCTAGTTTTGTCCTGCTCTGGCAGGGGGTTGGACTCAATTTTCAGAGTTCCCTTCCAATACCAAACATTATGTGATGCTGTGAAGTAGGATGCAAGCCAACTTCCATCCAGTTGCATCAGTAAGCTAGAGAACAGAGCAGTTATTGCTGCACTCTAGAAAAGAGACAATTAAGTACAATACATAATTTCATTTAATCCCTGTCACTGTCTCTTTCACTTGCAGTAAATTACTGTGTTTTAAACCACACGATTCACAGTCTGGGTGGGTGGAATAATTCAAATCAGCTCATGGAGTATCAGACATTTTAATTAAGTTATCCAGTTCAGTGAGGGGGTACAAGGAACTGTAAGAAATCCGAGTCTGTCTCTTGTGGCTGCCAATAAAGGAGATGAGTCTATTGTCAGTGGTTAAAGACTGCACCATAGAGGAAGACAGAACATAATTTTCAAACCTGGGAAGCCAAGCTACCCACTCAAAGAACTGTGTTAGATGGTATATATATGTGAAATTACTAATTATATTAAGGTAAAGATAACAAACAAAAAACAGATTTTGGGATGTAGGATCAAATCCATATTTCTGGCCACCATAATACAGAATTTGGTCTTTATTCACCAATTACTTGTGAACTTAATTTCTATCTCTTCACCACTGACTCTTGACTTTTCTCTCCTGCACAGTCCTGTGATTTTCCAAAATTCCAGCTAGGAGTGACTCACCTCCCTGAACACCCCATACCTCATTATATTGTGCTCATTTTCATCTTGCTCCCAAATCTTGTGTCTTATCCATTATCCCCCACAATCCCCATTTTCTCACAGCCAGGTTTATTGAAGACCTTTCCATAATACCATACTCTACATCCTGCTGATGCCAACTTCCCCACCATCACTTCCTTACTACTTGTTCTTATCCTCTCCTCTTTCACAACTAGATACTTCATTTTAATCCACACCCCCTCCTTGATCTACATACCCATTCCCCCTTCATGCTGTTAAACTTTTTCAGTTGAGATCCTTCTATTAAAGTTAGATCTCAAAATACATGCAACAAGTAATTTTATAACTGTAGCAAATTTTCTAGTTTTCACCAAAGAAACAGAATTCATGCTACTGGTATGTAAAACATTCTCCAGGATATGACAGGAAAAAAACCCACACCAACATTATATAGTTGTGTAATTAATTACATAACATGATGATTCTATGACATAAATGTTCTGTGACTGAGTGATAAGCCTTGTTCTGCTTTGTCAATAACAGCATATAACTCCTGTCTAGTGTAAAGGTTTTATTTTATTTCATGACATTTTGACATGAAGCAATTTTAACATGGATAAAAAAGTTACCTACAAACATCATTAGCAACTGAATGCAAAACTAAATACAAGAACACATCAGGACCAACTCTAATAATTTAGGTTTTTCCAGTCTAGAAGATCCCTCTTTAGGCTTCTAAGATACTTAGCACATCTTTCCCAACACACCTGATTAAATATATTAATTCAGTACTATGAATTTGCATCCTATTCCATAGAGTACCTGAATATAGAAATATTTGTTTTGGCATAAAAGTTTTCTGAAAAATACTGGTTTTGCATTTCAGCTCCTCAAAATTCAACACGTAATCACAGGAGAAGGAAGCTATATTATAAACCAAATTAAACATATAAAAAACTTCCAGTAGTACCAAATTAAAGTAAAACTTCAACATGATATACAATACATGAAAACCTTCCTCACCAGACCAATGACCTGCAGAAATTAAAAAGCTTATATTAATATTACAGAAATATTTTATATCCAAATAAAATTGCACTCACTATATTAGCCTTCATGATTACATGCCTTTCATGACAGGGTATTCTATTAAATAGTCATTTTGTCAGTCTGTTTTCAAGATTAATTTTTAAAAATGTGTTCTGTGCTAAGCACATGTCAACTGGCCAATAAATTCAGAAAGTTCCATACTTTCATTCCATGATCAACATTGCAAAGATGGTGTTTCATACACATATTATAAAGCATCTTCACTTCTTGGTAGTGCAGTATGTTAAGTTTCCTTGAACTCTTATTTTATAGGTTTGAAATTCAGTAGCAACATTTCATGCCTAAAGATACCATTTTTGGGGGGGGTTTTGCAGGTATTGCAAACTTTCTAGGGCTAACTACCTAGCAAATAATTTTCTATTTCAACAGTAAATTGGTTTTTAAAACAGAAAGCGATGTTTATTTCAGCAATATGATGTTCCTTCCTGCCTTCCCCAGATGATTGTTAACCATTTTAGAATACGTGCACTTGGGACTGCTGTACTTCACCACCACCCAGGTGTTGTATTTCTTATTAAATTTTAGAACTCAGATAAACACTTAAAAGGCTTCCATCCTCCCATCTGTCTTGCAGTTCTTTTTCTAAGCCCTGATTCAGCCTGCTTAATCACGCTAATTTGAGTGTTTTTCTGCCTTTGACCCTCAAAACAACAAGGTGACCAAAATGGCCATTTCAAATAGGTGGCTAAGCAAAAAGTCCAGGAAGAGATCCAAGTTTGAGATGTACCAAGGACATACTGAAGGAATGCTAACCTCTTTATTGAATTCAGCCATTGACAGTTGTAACAGCAGCAGCATGCAGTCTGCTCCACATACAGTAGTCCTTTCAGAGTTTGAAAATAAAGGCCATTGTCTTCTGTAACACTTGATCAAGTTTAAAATTTTTTGCTGGAAAGCAATCATTATCTAAAGTAGAAGATACAAATAATTAAGATAAATTAAAATGAATATAATATAACTATGCAAGACCCCTATAAATATCTTCACCTCCCAATAAACTGTGAAAATCCTGTTGTTTCTTTTTTTACAGATCAAGTTCTTAGAATACTCTTTCCAGTAAACCAAATATCTAGTGAAACTCACCTCACTATAACAGAAAATTATGAAAATAAGTTGTTATAAGTGCTTATGTATGACAAGACTTCATGAAGGTCCCTTACTTTTCTTGCACATTATGTCAACATAAAACAAACATTATTGCAAATATGACAGTCTGTTGTCTCTGAAAGCAAGCAGTCTGAATGACAGTGTTTTCTGTACACTTCACATGAGCCTGCAAGATTTTTTTTTTTAAGCCTGGAAGCAAGATATTTACATGTTTTTAACACATACTAACAAAGACATCTCTAAATGTTTTTGTTACCTATATACTCTCCTTTTCCCTCCCCACCCCCCCCGCATTCCAGAAGCCATTATCTCCCCTACTTCCTTCAGTAATGTGTTTCAGTATCGATTTGAATTTGACTTGGTTACACTTTGGTCTTTTTCACCTCTGTTGCATTTGTCAGTACACAATGTACACAAGACTCTTAAAGAGGCTTCCCTTCTTTCAACTTATTTCCTGAAACACTGTTCCCCAACACTGCAGTAACAGTACAGGAGTAATAGCAGCCTTACCATTCACTTTCAGAACACGATTCTGACTTTTCCTCTTGCTTCACCCAGCTAAGGTCACACACCACAGTATTTTACTGATGATGGGAACGATCACAAAAAGTGATTAAGAGTGGGAGAGGAGCTGGGAAAACAAGAGACATCATGTAACAAGTTGAGAGCAACTGCAATTATTTTTCAACACGTTTGAAGGGGCCAACCTACTGTATTATTTTACGTTGATGTGAACGAAACACGCAGACCATGGAGGATGAAACAAATGGGCTTAAGTCAGTGTCGGACAAGAAAAAATTTCTCCCGAGGCGTTTCTCTCCCCTCGAAGTGTTTCCAAGGAACCTGTCACTCGGAACGAGCGCTCACCTAAACAACCCAAACAAGTAAAAAAAGCATGAGGAAAATAAAAAAAACCAAATCCTAAACCTTAAGGGCCGATGGCACCACTGCTGCTCCTCTCACCCCACTCGACCAGTTGAAAGCTCCCGGCTGTGGCTGCCCCAGGGCGCCCCTCACCGCACTCCAGCGGCTTCCCCCGCCTCAGACACTAGGGGAAACCGCGGCACCTCTGCCTCTCCCAGAAAGGCACTGCAGCCTTTACCCCCCAGCCACAGACCGGCTGAAGCCCCCCTGCTTTTGTAGCGGAGCTACCTGCGGCAAGACGGCGAGACGACACAAGCGAGAAACAGCCCTCACCAGCAGCGGTTTAAATTTAAATCCTCCGCAGCTGCCCAATTAGCGAGTGGGGCTGTTGCCCCGGAAGCACAACGTTGGCGCGTCTGGATTAGGAAGCGTGGCTCGCTCTCGGCGGGAGAGGTGCCGGTGGGTTATTTGGCGCCGTAGAGATGCATGTGATGGGGGAGTAGGGGGGCGTCCTCGCTCGGGAGGAGGGGAGGAATTTAACTTGGAGCTTCTCCCAGTCAGACCAAGTATCTGGGCTGCTCTAGTTGTAGTGAGGAGGAGTTGGGCCCTCGGCCCCGGCACTGCTGTGGGGAGGAACAGCCTCTGGCAGCCCTGCTTGGGAGTGACTGCTGGGCCCTGTTGGGTAAAGGAAGCAGTGAGAGATTAAAGGAGGCGGAGGAAGGCAACGGGCACCCAATCTCTCAGTCGCCGAATTATACTGCCTAAAGGAATTAAAATAATATCATTCTTGGTATTTTCAATGAGAGCTAGTCTGCTGGCTTGTGAGAAGGCTTAAAGGAAGAAAACTACATATAGGGTTAAAATTTTTATTTGGCTTTAGGAGTATAGCTATACAACTTATATGGCCAAAGTAGGAGTGCTAATGGGGTGGTTTGTCATGTTAATAAATAAATAAGCGTTACAGCTGTGGAGAGCCTCTTTGCATCTCACTGATGCCCATGTCCAACACGGGTGGCTTCCAAGCAAAATATGCTTAGATGCTGAGACCATATTGTTAACATAGTCAAAGATCTGAGATTTAATTAAAGTTCCTTTCTATGTGGTGTGCAATTAAAGGTCTGATTTCTCAAAATGCCTGTTTAAAGTGTCAACTCTGTATAAGGACTAAAAAGAATGATTCTGGAGTCAGCTGTGTATCTTGGCCTCTTGTGTTCTAGTACAGCACCGTGTTGGTTGATCTGTTTGTTTCAAATTGTTTTAATACAGTAAAGTATAACTTCTTTGGCACACAATGGTGTAGGTGTTCTGTCCATAGCTGGAGTGGCTTAAGTGAGGGAAACTATAGTTAAATATTACTCATGACAATGTTCTTATTTACAGTTTTGCAACCTTGATTACTTTTAGTTAGACATGCACAAGTCTTTAAAGAGGTACATGAGTAAAGGAAGGTAAAAATGTATCATTTCTTATCATTTGCTTGGAAATTCTGTGTGTGACTTCTATGGTGTGTACAGTTTTGTGTTTTGGGTTGCCCACAGTAGCACCAAATCTGTGGTTATTGCTGAAGAGACAGTTTTGAAGGTATGCTAGTCAAGCTTTTGATTGGTGAAACTACATGCTACTCCTAAAAATATTGAGCTTAAGTGCAGCTGTTGTGTTTTTGAACATGAAGTTAGAGGAGATTTTTTTGTGCCACAAGTAACATTTACTTTTTTTTCTTCATACAAATAAGTAATGCTTGCTTTTATAAACTTTCTATGTAGGAATACAGATTTTCATCCTGGAGAAGGCATCACTTCTGCAATACCTTGACTTAGTCCACTTAAAATGAAGCAAGATTGTACTAGAAACACCACTTACACTGTGGATTGTGAAGATTATGTGCATGTGGTAAAATTCAATCCATTTGATAGTGGAGATGCAAGCTCCCTCATTGCATATGGTGGCAATAACTGTGTAGTTGTTGGGACATGCAGATTTCAGGTTAGTTTATGTGATTATTGTTTTTATTAGTTGCTTCCTGAAACTTATTTTGCCAGCAACTCACTCTTACCTCTTTCCTGTAGTGGAAATCCTCCCCATGTAATCAAGGGAGGAGTTTACTTGTTTATTACATTAGTGTTTGGAATTTTGTTCTTCAAGAAAAGAAAATTATGTGTGTGTGTATATATGTAATATACACTGGTATAAACTGCCATCAGTATAAAGTTCCTTTTTAATAGAATCAGGGAATGGTTTGGGTTGGAAGGAACCTTAAAGATCATCTGGTCCAACCACCCTGCCCCAGGGTCACCTTCCTTTATGGGCTTAAAGCCCCATCCAACCTGGCCTTGAACACTTCCTGGTATGGAGCAACCACAGCTTCTCTAGGCAACCTGTACCAGTGCCTTACCACTCTTCATAGTAAAGAGTTTCTTCCCAATGTTTGATATGAACCTGTGCTCTTTCAGTTTCAAACTGCTACCTCTCATCCAATCACTGCAATCCCTGAATAGACTGAAAAGAAAAAAGGAATATTAATCCCATTTAATATCTCTTACTAAAGTTGGCAACTGCTATTTGAGGACTTAAGTGTACAACTTTGGAAGTATGTGACTTAATATTTGCTGTGCGTTAGTCTTTACCATCACAGGGTAATTTGCTCCTTTTTTGGACATTTGTATTTCATTTCATGTAAACTTGCTATTTAGATTAAATTATCTTCTAAAGCTTTCAGCTAGTCTGTGAAACACTAAAGGTTACAACTACTTTCAACTTTACAACTAAAGTGTTTGTGTTAATTTTATAGATATTTTTAATATATTTATTTTAAGGAAGGACTGTATAAATAATTACATAATTTACTTTTTTGTTTTTCCACTTGTTTTTATTGGATTTCTCTCACAGAATGTTGCAAAGAGTAAAATGTTTCCTTACCCTGAAATTATGTAATCATCATATTATGAAAGTTTTGAAAATTTACTGCTACTATCTATTTTTATACTGTATAAGATTTTCATGAAGGTTGTTTGGTTTGCTTTTATTTGATTTTTTTGCCTAGATGCTTGAAAAGTAATAGTAAACAACTGTTATAGTTGGAATCTATTTCTAAGCTTTTTTTTTCTTCAGCTTCTCTATAAAACAGTATTGTTTTTATGTTTTAATATGAATAATCTCAGAAATGGTCTTTTTTTTATTATAATTATTCCCCAAAGCCTTCTGTTGGAAATTTTCTGAATGTAACAGGCAAGTGTAGAGTGCTTCATCTAGGGAAGTACAACCTCGTGTATCAGTGCAGGCTGGGGGCTGATCTGTTGGAGAGCAGCTCTGGATAAATTGACCTGGGGGTCCTGGTGGACAGGGGGATGGCCATGAGCCAACAATGTGCCCTCGTGGCCAAGAAGGCCAATGGCAT
>JANHGL010006519.1:47398-57852 GCA_024611195.1 Ceyx melanurus
TCTCAATGTTATCCAATGGCAAGAGGCATTGGGAGTATTTGGAGCATAAGAGGCTTAACACAAGGAAAAGCTTTTTTTACAGTAAGGGTGACAGAGCTCTGGAAGGGACTGCCCAGGGAGGTTGTGGAGTCTCCTCTGGAGAAATTCAAGACCTGCCTGGATGCATTCCTGGGTGATTTAGTCTATGTGATCCTGCTCTGGCAGGAGGGTTGGACTAGATGATCTTTCTAGGTCCCTTCCAACCCCTAACTTCAATGATTCTATGATTGACAGAGTCTATAACTCCAACTCTTGTTCCACTTTTCCTACCTTCCAGTGTACTCACAAGTGGGCAGAATAGTCAAGTTAGTAATTTTGTTCATGTTAGATGACAAAGTGTACCTTTCTAGCTCTTGCTGTTTGAAGAATATTGTTCTGGAAGTGTTAATGTTTCTGGCATAGCATAAAAACAGCTTGGAGAGAAGATAACTTTAATGACACACTTGCATTTTTTTCCCCTTATTTCTTTTCATTGCAGTATGTACTTCTCTGTGAAAATATTACATGTACAAAGAATGGTCTCAGTGTCTTTGTAGCTGAGTTTTTATTTTTGTGCTCTGTATTGGCCTCTGGCTTGACATTGCAACCAGTTCATGTATTTTTATATACATGTGTATCTCAAGTTAATACTTCTTTTATGTTCCAGGTTTTCATTTTGAGTGTGTACCAATCTAAAAAGTTAACAGATACATGTAATTTTGGAAGGCTTTAAATCTTGTGTCAATCTGAATTCTTAGAAGTCATCAAGATGTTGTTCTGGATTAGCCAACTGCAATATTTCTATAGGAGGAGGATGCAGAAGTTCAAGGCATGCAGTATAAGACCCTAAGAACATTTCATCATGGAATCAGAGTTGATGCCATAGCATGGAGTCCAGAAACTAGACTTGATGCTTTACCTCCCCAAATAAGGTATTTATAAAATATAAATGAATTACTACAATGAGTCTTTGTCTTGATCTCTCTTCCCTAATTCCATGATACTGGAATATGTGCAAAATGAGTGAAATTCAGCTCTGATGAACCACTGATGAAGTCTCTGGAAACTTCAGCAAAGCATCTTTTTTAATTTTAGTCATTCTTTTCAGGTGCTTTTTTTTTTTTTCGTTGGTTTGGTTTAGTTGGTTGGTTTTTTGTTTGTTTTTTTATTACTTGTACCCTTTCCCCTTCCTCCTCTAACTAGTAGTAATTTTTTTTTCCTTGTCATTATTTTAGTAGACCTAAAATGGTATTAGTTCTTACTTTCTTTACAGATGTACAATAATTATTTGAAGAACTGCTGGCAAAAGCTGTTTGCAGTGGTCTGCATATATTTTAAAATACTGATAATGAGGGTTCTTTTTTTTGTGCTCTGCCACTTCTTTACAGAAGTTTCAGTAGCAGTTATGTGAGATTTCTGATAATTGAGAGTTGATTCAGATTTAGCATTGTAAAATGTTTTGCATTTCTTTCCATGCAAAAAGTATTCCTGGGACTTCATACACATTGTTTTATAGATATCTGGTTATAACTCGGCTTGTACCCGAAGTAGAAAAGTTAAGAAGAAAGCTTTTGTTTTGTTTTTTCCAAAATCTGAATTTTTTACTTTGCATGTCACATTCCAGATTTAAACTGAAGGAAAACTGATAAATGTCAATTATTGCAGTGTAAATTGACTGAAGGGCCTTTCTTTGAGTATAGGTTTTGTACTGCGGCTTCAGACAGGAAGTTAAGGCTATTTACTTCAGATCTGCTGGACAGGAATGAATTTCAGGTAAGGGCAGATAAGCTGATATAAAAACTAATTGGTCTTTAGTGAAGCATAATCTTTAACTGCCTTCTGCTTAGTATACCCTAAGATATAGGATCTGTCACAGTTCAGTGCTCTGTCATCTTGGGAAAATCATTGTATTGTATGAAGCTTTCCATCTTTAAAGCGAGAATACTGGTAGTTATCAGCTACATGGTCTTTCAATTGAAAAGAATTTATGTAACACTTTCACCAAATTGAAGAAAAGCAAGTAGAGGTTTATGAGTCATCTGAAATACATGCTCATAAACAGAATGTTCCACAGGTGAATTTCAAGTACCATGTTGAGTAAGGTTCCTTTATATAGACCTGTAAAATTTTGTGTGGTATTGGCTCTTGGACTCCTCTGTTAGAATAGCAAATTTAGCAATTTCTCTTTCATGGCCAACTGGGAGTTGCAATTCAACTCTTTCAAACAGTAGAAAATGGAAAGAAAGAAAGAATACGGAATTCAGTATGCTACTGCATATAAGTTTACTAAACATGCCTATAGGCTGTCACTTGTTTGTTTCTAGATAGAAACAAAATGTCTACTTACAATCCAATTTCACTTCCCTTTCTTTCAGTGTAGATGGTAGCATTCTTCAACCAGTGCTATAAAAGAAGCCAGGTCTAAACATTGTCTTGATAAGCTGAAGATCGCTTTTTCTGGAGATTTCTTTTGTTTGTAAGACATGTCAACTCCTATGTCAATTGGATGTGTACATATTCTTCAAAATCCAGCCTTTGAAACAATGTCCCAGTATAAGTATTAAAATTAATTAGATGGTTCTCTTAAAAAACTTGAATTTGTTTTTTTGAGGTCTCAGATAAGAATAAGCAAGGTTAATTAATACTAAAGAATCAGGGGAGAAGGTTCCTTCTATTTTAGTGCTTTGGATTATGATGAAGCCTATTTTGGTTATAGATATATATTGAGTAAAAAGGAGAAAATAATAGACTTTCATTTGTGGTTTGGAAAGTTGTATTAGTAAGACCACTATCATTTAGTTGTCATACAGAAGCTAAGTGAATTGAAGATGTCATTTATGTGGGCATACTGATAATGGAATAAATAAAGGCATGGCATAAGAAATAAAGATGGATGTCACTAAAAAACAGAATGCCTATTTATGAAATAGCACCAAAAAAAAAAAAAGTATATTCTTTAAAGAACAAACCCTTAATTGCCTTCTTTTGTGGTTGGTCATCTTATGTGGCTTTATATCCCTCACACTCCCCGCCAGGCAGGGGAAGAACTGACATAGTTACAATCAACTTTGGTGGCACCTCTCACTTAATGTTTTTAATGCTACTTTCATGAGTTGATGTCTGTTGTTCTTTATTAAATTTATCTATTTATATAATATGTGCCAGTTTTATGATATTGCAACAGGCTTTAATGTTGTGATTTTTCTTTTAGCAGAATGTAAAGTTATATCTATCAATATAGATATAATTTGAGAAATTTATAGAACTGTTAGTAAGCACACAGAAGAAAGAATGGGTGAAATAATCAGTGTAGATGATGGATGGTTAATAGGAGGAAATAAATAAACATATGGATGAATCTGGTACTGTAGGCTCTATCCATCTAAATTCAGATATTTTTATTTTTAATTAAAAAGTGGACCTTATGGAAACTGCTAAAATCAGTGAGAAGTCTTGACTTCCAGGGACATTGATTCAAGCCTTGATTAATGTTTTTTCACACATATTTAAGAAATATGACAGCCGTTAATTAATGTTCAATAATTTTATGTGGTTTTGCCAAAAACTGAACATGACAGCTGTGATAATTCATAACTTGCATACCTTTTCTATCTCTACATCATCTGGTCCTTAGCAAAAGGTACTCTTCTATACATTCCAGAGTAGACATGACTACATCAGCTTTCAGACTCTTCACTCTAATAAAGGATGCAGTCTAGACATATTAGTAGTTACCAACAGGATCTGCCATTTTGCTTATTAGGCACTAATTGCTTCCAGATAAATGAGTATTATAATTTCACACAAATGCACCTTTGATACTTTTAACATACAAGTTCAAATAAGCAAGTTATTCTAATGAAGCATTCTAGTAAGCTGTTTATTGCTGAATTAGAAGATGTCAAACACACTTTTAATATCTCAAAGGAGATGTTTTGGTTTTTGGTTTTTTTTTCTAGCTTCTTACCAGTGTTTGATCTGTTTTACAAATTGAGATGCAAATGGGGCAACACAGTAGCACAGTCTGCTGAGTGCTGTTTCTAGAATGGAATTTGTGATGGGTTATTGTTCTCCCAGTTTTGACAATAAATTTTTTTCTGGTGTCTGACCAATGCAAATGACACTTTAAAACATGCACTTCTAATTTAAGGAAATTTATTACACAGTAGCTTTGACTGGATGCCTGGAAATTAATTTGAAATGTCATACTTACATTTCCAATAAGATAGCAATTATTTTTCATCTAAAAAGGTTTGTCAGAGAACTGATTCATCTACCCTTAGGACTTCTTTCTACACAAAATGCTCTGACTTGCAGTTACAAACTTTACTGCAAAACTATGTTCGTTGCATAACACATCAGAATAATTTCTTATGATAGGTAGTGAGCATAGAGACTACAAAGCATGAATACAGCAGGTATTGGACATTAGACTGGTATTTAGGCTGAATAGTTCCAGCTGTAAGTACTAGAAGTACAGAAGTTATTTTGCCCTAGAAGAAAACAAGCAATTATAATATCGTAATTATTCAACTCCAGTAGATATGAATAAGCTCCTCCAGGGTCTAATGTAAACAGAAGGATCATAGAATCTGGTTTTTGTCAGCTGAAGCTATAATAGATGCTGCTTCATTTTTGACACTACTAAAAGACTAAAGATCTCTTGATGCTTTTGTAATACAAATGAGAAGTGTTGGCTTGAATTTAACAGTAAAACTGTTAGCACTGTTTTTGCCAGCTCCATCATGAGAATGATGAGTGTAAGAGCTTCATTAAGGATGTTCTGAAAAAGTAAAACTCTGTATTGTTACTGAGTCAGGCTTAGTCTAATTTTAAAAATAATCAGATATTAAAATATTTTTTTACCTAATAGTGAGGAACCCATTAGTGAAAAAGAAGAATGTGGGCTAGTGTGTTTATATTGGTAAAAATGTTGTCTTTGAGACTCTGGGATTTTTTTGACAGATTTGTGGAAAATACTTTCTCTGGGTAATAGTCTTTATTTCTTATACCTGGATGATTGTTGTACTATATACTCCTTGTCAAGAAAGGAGTAACACCTAACTCCAATTTAAAGTATTTGTAAAATCTCAGATATTCACAAATACTTGGTGAGCTTTGCTGAGCTAACTTTCAGTAAAGTTTGATACAGTGGTTTCTTGGTAACAGTCAATTGATACTCCTAAACCTGATGTTGAACTCACAATGAACACATGAAAGACTTCGATCCATTGTACCTTGCACCCTTTACAGATGGGATTTTCAGAAGTACAAAATGTGCAAAAAAAGCTGAAGGAAGTATGTGATGACAGTCAAAATGTAGTTTCTGAACATTTTGTCTTTTATAGTAAACAATTAGTATGTGTTGCTTCAGGAGGGACAGACAGAATAATCTTAAGTCTGTTTTCCTTGTGGAAAAACTGTCTTGAGGTAATTATCAACAAGGAACTTGAAGCATGCCGAGTTTTCCATTACTTTGTCAACACGACTAGTCCAAAATTAATCGGTTGGATCAAGCCCAGAACAATAAACAAAAGGTAAAATATGACTGATGGATCTTCATGAAATCTTTTTCTTCTTTTGAGGTTTTCATTTGGAAATGAATTATGGCTTACTTCTCCTGCTTCAAATTTTGTTTAATAAAAAGCATATTTCATCATAGTTGTGGAATTAAGATGAGGCAGGATATTTGAATTCAGATGCTGAACATTTTCAAAAGGCTTGGCATTTCTGTCTAAATAGTTTAGCATCATCTTAGGATGCATTAGTTCTAGTGTAATCCACTAGGTTATAATAAAATTATGAGCTATTGGAAAAAATTAAGTTGGCTGCTGAAAATGTTTCTATATTGAATTGATGAGGCATTCATAAAAATTTTAGAGAGGGGGATTTAGTTGTTGTGCATGCCTGAAAGATGATTTTTATTTTTTTTTATCAGTTCTGCATTTGTTCCTCAGAATAGATACACTTAGAGAACAGCGTGCATTCCTTTCAGAAAACTCTGGAACTCATTTGACTTTGTTTTCCTTTGCAATCTCTCCATGTCATGCTATTATCTAGAGGATATTTTTGTTTCTTTTTTTTTTTTTTTCCTTTTTTTTTTCCTTTTTTTTTTAATGATACCTTGCTGGACAAAACAAGAGCAGCTTAATCAGTGGAACTCATGATGGAATAGTCAGATACAGCATCTACACATGGACATTGACCTGAGAGAAAGTGAGAAAGACATCAGGAAGATAATGTTTGAATTCAAACATCATCAGGAAGACCATAGATGTAGCTAATGAGAGAAAATTAATGTAAATCCTCAGCTAAAGCAAACTGATATCTTCACAAACTACAGATTTTCTAATGAGACAAGAGATTATTTGTTCATATCTAGCCTTCATGTCAATGAATGTGAATGTACTTGAAAATTTGACTGGACCTTAAATATGATGAGGTTTGCATGGTTGCTTAATGCTAAATGTGTCTTAAGTTCTTTAATGTAGGGTTTTGGGGGTATTGTAAACTTCAACAGGTTATCTGTAGATAGGTATAAAACTCCTAATAGATTTGTTTTGAAGGGGAAAAAAGGTGTCATGCTATTATGGCCAAGATAGATTAAAAGCCTTTGAAATACATAAGCATTTTCTAATTTTTTACTAAAACTGGAATTCTGTTTTTCTCAGGAAAGCTATACTGCTAAGTTAGTTTTTGTTACAGCTAAGTTATTCTCAGTACTTTGAAATAATAATGTCATGATTAAGAAGCATTGGGCAAGAACAATAGCAGTAACAAGGTTCCCTTTGCAATTACTTCATTCTTTATGATACAACAGTAAAAGTTTGCTTTTGACTGACAGTTGACATGTACATTCACACCATTAGTGTATCCTTGTATCCTATTTGAAAATGGATGATCTATTTTCACAGTAGAAGAAGAGTGTTCACTATATCCTATTTTATTTCTTCTTCAGCACAACTGCTGATGAAGCAATGAGTACAAAGCACTGTTGTCTTTTCTTCCCAAATGCTTAATAGAAAATGTGCTTAATTGCTAAGGTGTACGATTTGCTTGGTTTTGTTTGGGTGGTCATTCCTCATCTTTGCTTTTCTTAGTCTTCAGTGGCTTTTCTTTCATCTTCCACTGAGATTTTTTTTTTCACTGTTTTCTCTAAAGGCAGCCTTTTGATCTGCCATCATTAGTGGACAATCCTATTAGGCAATTTGTGTGCTGACTGCTTTGAAAAGGGTATATACTGGACAAGTTGTTGGTTTATTGCTCCATCAGGAAAAACTTACTGCTTGCAGGAACCCCTCATAAAAACTACTATTCAGAGATAAGAGTTACCTACCAGTAGTCAGAGTTCTTTAAGATATGTAGATCATGCATACACTTACCTCCTGCTCATTCTCTTCTGTTTTTCTGAAATTTATCTTCTACCCTCACAATTCAGAGGCTGAAAGGAGGTTAAAAAGATCTAGTGTGATTCACTAGCTCTTTCAAACAAAAGCATCAAGATGAACTACAAGGAGTAGTGGGGGGTCTTTTCACCTACAGTGTGAATCTACATGTGAATTAGATATTTTAAAGAACTCTAGTTCTGATAAAGACTTTTTTACCTTCCATGTAAAATGATAGATTTATCCTTACACTCATACGTTTTCTTTTAGTGGGTCTATTAAATTCATTGTCAACTGGTGGAACAGTAAGTTCTAAGGTAATTTTTTTTTTTTTTCTTTGACAGACATTTGAAGGCCACTCAGATTACATTAATGATCTGGTGTTTGCTCCCAAAGAAGGTCAAGAAGTTGCTAGTGTAAGTGATGATCACACCTGCAGGTATGTATTTTGTTCAAAGCATTACTGAAGTAATAGTCTTTGGGTTTTTCTGTGTGTATGCTTTATATGCTTCTTTAATTAAGAATTTATTTCTTTTCAGTGGGCCTTCATATACCATTAACAAGACAACAAGTGGACTACTCCTTTTAACTGGAGTACTACTACTTTGAGCAATAGGCAGATTTTCCTCAGACACCCTGTCCATATTTCACAAAAAAAAAATCAGGAATGAATAGTAGAAAGGTCTGACTTATTTGTAGCTTGTTCTGATTTTTCATATTCTTGACTTCTTCATTAAATCTAAAGTAATATGGGACTTATTCACCAAAAAACAGGGTTTATGTGTGTCTTTTTTTTAATGTTTATTTTAAATGCTCATTGTTCCTAGGATGAAAGAGAACTTGTTTAAAACCTGTAGTCTAATTGATACTAAATTAAAAGGAAATAAAAATAATGTAATTAATGTATACTGTCAAGATTTCAGCTTAGAAACTTAATGCAGTAAACCATAAAGTCTTTGTTTAACAGCATTGGGAAATAAGTAGGACTTTTTTTGGCTACTTAAGTTCTTATTCTTTTTCCATTCATGCGTGTGGAGCATTTTTTATTTTTTTTTGTAATTAAATTTAAAGGTTACACTTTCAAAAATAATGGAAAATACATTCCTTGGGACTTACAAATCATTCCTTACTTACTGTGTAGTTTGCTTCAGCATCAATGTAAGAGAAATAATTCTTCTGTCTGTACTGTTTCTATCCTGAAATTTTTCTCAGGATGCATCATCTGTTAATACCTTTGGAATAAATTTCTAGAACAATTACTCCAAGAACATGAAGGTTGGAGTGTTTGAGTATTGGTCTATTTGTGTACCGTTTTTAAGTCTTAATACAATGTCTTCATGTACACAAAAGATAGAAACATGTTTAGATCGTCCATCACTTTCACTCAGTGTGTCTACTGGCACAAATTTAGAAACCTGTATTGCAGCAGTGAAGGGTTAGTTGGACAGTATTACCTGATTTATAAAAATTTAAACTCTTTTGTCAGTTAAATCAATTATCAGAAATTCTCATGCATATTATATCTTACACTTCTGAACACTTAGAGGGAACTTCTACAGTTACACTTCAGTCTTCTGTTTAATGTTCTGCCTAATATTCTCTTCAGATCTTCGATAGCCAGCTTCATATGGAGTTGGTAGAAAACCTGAGCCAAGGCCAGTGTTCATTGTATTCTCCACAGTGTTAACTAATCTCTGCACTTTCATTTCCTTTTTCTGAGATTGTATATTCCTCACTCCTGATGCTCAGTGAGGAACAGCGTCTCTCTTTACCTTTGTCGTATGATATCTCTAACGAGTCTGTCACTTCTTCATAGTCCTCTAGGTATTTCAGGGCTGATGGGATTTTTCTGGAAAAATCCTATTATATAAAAATATATAATATTTTAATATATTTTAATATATTATATAATATATATTTGGAATATATAAGATGGCGGTATAAAGAAATATCAGCAAGGTCTATTTAAGATAGATTTTTAAAACCCAAACAAACAAAACTAACAAAAAAGCCCCAATATGTTGGGTGTTTTCAGGAGTAGAACAAGGCAGTAATCTGTGAGGGTTCGCATAGAGTTGATTGTGGTTTGTGGCTGGGAATGCTATCAGATGTCAAGGTTTGTTCTAGCCCCAACACCACTCACTAAAATGTAGGGAAATCTTATGTTGAAATAATTCCTTTTTTTACTTCCATCTTCTGGGGAATCAAGAAATACCTGGAGGTTCAAATATGTTCTTTTACTGTTGCAAAGGATGGGGTTTATTCACTTAGGTTTTGGTTTTGCTCTCTAGAATTATTCAGAAAGTTAGAATATAAAATAAGGATAATCTCCACTGCCCCAAGACAAGTTTTCAGATGTTCTAATGAATACTTTGCCAACTTGAATAAAAGTCTATTTGTGATAAAATTACATATACAGTATGTCATTATCCATATTCATGCATATGACATACAATATAGTTGTTCCAAGATAGTTTGAAAAACTTGGCACTTCGAAAACTGATTTGTTGTCTATTTAGCCATAGAATGTGAGTGACGAGAAATACTCTAACATATCAAGAAATGTCTTTAACAGCATTTGCAGTTATCTGTATTTTTTGGTTTTATTTTTTGAGTACCACAGTATGTATCTTCTCAGGCTCTAGCTGCTTTAAAAGTAATTAATTTACCAATCATATTACATATTAGAATTTGGCCCTGATTTCAACAGTGCTTATTCAAACTTTTCTGTTTGAAATTTATTGTGGAACTTTTAAAAATATACAATATATATATAAGTAAATAAATACCAGAAGTCTACTAGTCTATATAGCAGTGGTTGGTGCAGGAAGGAGGTGTGGTAGTAACAGGGTGACACATTGCAGTGCTATAGAAAATAAGCATGGTGAAAAGTTTGATAACAGTTTGCATGGGTTGAATGGGAGACAAAATTCCTGGTCTTAGATTGATTTACATGATAGGAATGTGCACAAAACTAGAGGGTTGCTTTTGTTTTGGTTTCTTTGGGGGCTTTTTTTTTTTTTTTTTTTTTTTTTTTTTTTTTTTTTGGTT
>JANHGL010006520.1:8772-28245 GCA_024611195.1 Ceyx melanurus
GAGTATAAAAACATTCACCTTCAGGTTGCTAATTCACATCTGACCAAATAAATCAGATTTTTTTTCCATATGTTGCATAATTTAAATCCTACATAAAATAAGCTGACAATCTCAGTCATGGTTCTTGTGGGTCAGTAAGGGACAGCAACACAGAGTTTTCTGTAAAGGAAAATAATCTGTGGAAAAAAAAAAAAAAAAAGAAGAAAAAAATCTTCTACCATGACCAATTTGGTCAGAAGAGAAAAAACACAACTCAGAGGAAAATCAGGAACAGAAAAATCACAAACTGAAATGGAGATAAAGGTTTTGATGGATATAAACAGCATTATCATGTCTATGAAATGGAGATAAAGGATTTGATGGATCTAAACAGCATTATCATGTCTATTTGTTTAGCAGTATTCCATTAGAACTATATTCTATAACAAAGATACGGGCAAACACTAAACAGAGCATGTGATGGAGAGGAAAAGTACAAAGCTACTACTGTCATCCTTCCCCTAGGAATAATAAGTCATTCTTTTCTCTGTAATGGTTTTATGTGGCTGATTTGAGAGTGCTTTAAAGGTGTGCTTTTCTGAGAGCTCTTGGTTAGCTGTCAGTGTAGAATGAGCCCAGATATTCACATATTAAGGGATGTAGACTAAGATCTGCCACAGCAGATCAATAAATAGAAGAAAAAACAACAAAACAAAGCATGAAAAAAAACCCCCAACAAAATAAAAACCACACACACACACACAAAAAGAATGTTGACTTGTAAACCTTGCTTGTCACTATCCTTTATATATATATATATATATATATATATGTATACTCATTGTGTAGCTACAATGAGAAGTTGATTTTCCTGGGCTGTCAGCTCAGTATCTCACCCCAGTGAAAAAAAATCATTTCTTTAGGAATTTAAAAAAATAAAACAAAATGAATAGTACTAAAACACTAATTAAGTCTGTTTTCCAATTATGTTAATGAAACTACAAAGAAAATGCAAATCTAGAAATCTCCAGAAATTCTAAGAGTTGTGGTACAGCACCATGGCTGGCAGTCCCACAGCAATACTTCCCCTGCCCCCCAGGAGAATACCATCTTAGTGCTTCACAAATGTGCATTAAATTAATCTGTTTGATCAGTAAGTGTTTGCTATTTTTTGGTCGAACAGGGATTTCTTTTCAGCTCTATTCCATGGGACTCAAAAGCTGTGGAGTAATGCTGCCATTTGAGTCATGGAAGTTAAGTGAGAAAAAACCCTCTGTCAACTGGTGTCATTCTTCAAGTCTTGTGACATCAGCCAGCAAGATTCTCTTCATTTTAAGTAAGATGTAAGCACACTTCTAAGCAGTGCTATTGCAGCCCACTAGAAGCCTGAGAGGTCCCACTACAGCAGTATACCAGTCACAAGGCTGGTGATGCAGCACTTCAGCACCTCTTTGCCTGCATAATCATATTATAAACATATTCCTAGCAGTCCCGTGGAAGTCCAGGGCTGCTTTTGTAGCAGGGTACTTATGCAGTGCAAATGAAGCTCACTTTGTCACTAAGGAGAGGCTTCTTAACATTTTCTTTGACACATGAGGCTCCTGTTACTACAAGTTTTCCATTATGTTTTCCCACACACAAACACCAGCCACGTTCTTTGTCAGATTGACCTTTGTTTGATATTAATTGAACAACAGAACAAGAAAGAACAAAGACAATAATCTGTGAGAAAGCAATGTATGTCTTTGTGCTGAACTAAACACAAGCAAAACAACCCCACAGCAAACTCTAAGCAGAAAGAGAACATTATTTTCATGTTGAAAAGAGAGAAAAACGGGTAATTTCCTCTGTACATTTCAATGCCTCAGTTGAACTCTGCTCACATTCATTTTAATGGTTGCAGCTATGTTACACCTGACTTATCTTCATTCATTTACAGACTCAAGAGCTCAATTTCTCTAAGAAAATAAGTTTGTTTGGAATAGACAGAGTGAATTGATACATAAGGGCCAAGAATCCTTTTTTCCTTGTGTCTTTTCATCCCTTAAAAGTAATATAAAACTTGAGTTTAAATAGATTTTCATGTGAGAGATGCAGGAAGGCCTCAGTGGGACACTCAGAAGTACATCAGGATATTACACACTGAAATTCCATTGGTGCAGCTCTCCTTTACACAACCAGCCTCCCAAGTACTTTAAAACAGCTATTAATTACTTCTTTAGGTACTTGACATGATGAAAAGGAGGCTCTTAGTTTTTCAAGTGATCTCTCTCAAACTCTAATTCCTGTTACATCTCCAGTGTAATTACAGCTTCCTTGCTACCTTTGGTAAAAGTAGTGGTCCTTTGCTAACTGTGGCTGACATACTGCCCATTGATTACCACCCTTAGCATTGCTGCTGGTATATTTCAGGACATGGCCTAAAAGCTGCCACACATTTGGGATCTTTCAGATGTTAAAAATAAAAAAGTGGAGGAGTGGGGAGTGGGGGGAGTGGGAATTCTGCCTTTCTGATATTCAGCATTTGTTAAACATCATCTAAAAGAAAGCATTTTAAACACATAAAAGCTTTTACATGCACTCTACATCCAAGGGAATGCATTTATTTTTTCTGCTTCTTTAGCAGTATGTATGTGGTGATGGTATCTTAAAAAAAATAGGTCAAGACCATTTACAGCCTTAATAAAGACAGAACCATTTCACAATGTGATGGGAAAAAGTATTTTCCTTGTATTTTCTTGCATTTCCTAAATGCAAGAGGGTATCCATGTATTTAGAAATCTCCAAAGTGTTTTATTTCCTAAAATAGAAATTTTAGAAGTGGCTGAACATGCTTGGGACTGCTCTGATATCTACCATCTGGGACAAAGTCAGCAACATGAAACCCTGCTTTATCAGATGGATTTTCTTCTTCATTATGCTACTTGGTTAAACTAAATGACCATGGCAATCACTCGCAGTCCTAAACTGATTATCTGTCTTCTGAAACATTTTAAAAACTTTTGGATGTTAATCAGAATTTTCAGGCTAAACATCTGTGCATATCCTCCAGTAACAGATAAAGCCAATTCTTTGTGTACCATAAAAAACTCTCCAACTTCTCCTTCCTACAAATCCTCAAAATTCTAACTTTTTGTTAGCCATTCTTATGTCCATAATGATTTCAATCACCCACAGATGCTATTTAATGTTGGCTAACATTTGTGCTAGGACTGTAGCTGGCTGAGATGAGGCCTACCTTTTGTTGTGCATTTAATACAATATCAAGCTGGTATAGCTGATGACATTTTCAGACAGAGGATCTGAGAAGGGACTTCCAAATTATTTGATAATAATGGACTTGAAGAATAGTTTGAGTTATTAGTGACCTTTAAAGGTCATACAGTTTGACCCCCCTTGCAGTGAGCACTTAACTAGAACCTTGTTTAACTAGACCAGGTTGCTCAGAGCCCTGTCCAACATGACCTTGAATGTTTCCAGGGATGGGGCATCTACCACATCTCCAGGAAACCTGTTCCAGGGTTTCACTACCCTAAATTATTTCTTCCTTATATTTGGTCTAAATCTATCCCCTTCACCTGCTGGTGATGCTTGTTTTGATGCAGTCCAGAATCCAGTTGGCCTTCTGGGGCTCTGAGTGTTGGCTCATGACCAGCTTTTCACCCCCCATGCAGACCCTTGCTGAGGGTGCACTCAATCCCACTATCTGTGGCACTGATGAAGATATTAAACTAACCCTGGTATGGACCCCTGAGGGACACTGCTTGGCACTGGTCTTCATCTGGATATTGAACCATTCGCCACCTTCATTCTAAAATTAAAGTACCTTATTTCTTGAAATTTTGCTTTCAAATGGAGGGTGGTGAGAGAGAAATCAATGCAAATATCCAGTTTGGGATTGAGTCGAACATTAGTGATATTACTGTCACAGAGAAACATCACTGGCTAATGATATTTGCATGAATGTCAGAAGGTCATAGGACACCCACTGCCTAATTAACAGAAATAGAGGTTATAATGACCTGATCTAGATTTCACTGCCCACCTCAAAGGTATTTTATTCTTGCAAGCTCTGTATTTAGGCATTTCTAATTAAGAGGTCCAGCCAGTGATTGATCCAGCAGCTTGCATTCTCATCCAGGCCACGAGCAGCTGGTTTTTCAATAAGAATTCAATGGGAAACAGTGTCAAATGTTTTTCAAAAGTCTAGGTACACAATGTCCACAGCCTTTCCCTCGTACAAGAGTTGCCTCATCTTGTTATAGAAAGAAATCAGCTTTGCCAGACAGGACCTGCCTGCCTTTCCTAAACCCATACTGACTGGGCCTGGGTTGTCCTCTCTATGGGTTGTAATGGTCCTCAAGATGATACCAAGTTCAGACTGACATTTATATTTTCCCAGTTCCTCCTTTCTGCCTTTCTTGTAGATGGGTGTTACATGAAATCTGCTAAATTGCATTTAATCTCTTCTATATCAGAAACCTGCTTTCTCTATGCTGAATCTGTATTACTTGAATTAACACAAGTTCTTATTCTAAATGTCTAAGGCAATGGAAATTATTCCTACATACATTTGGTTATTGATATTGAAGGTTTTGAGGTTTGCAGATTTACATAGCTTTAATAGTCAGAGTTAAGTCTAGTTCCCTGCTGAAAACTGAAAGCAGCAGCTAAGTTGCTTTGGTTTTGCCCTTCCAGTTCTTTTAAAGTAATTTTCAGAGCTCTTCCATCCTCTTGTGGTGGGATAACAAAATGGAATAATGACTTCTTTTCCTCTCACTCTTAACATCTATAATTTATCTCACCTTCAAATGCTGCTTGTGAACATGTTTGGGCAGGGGCTGGTGTCTTTTAAAAAGTATTATTTGCAGTAGTAAAGACAAATCTCACGACACAGCAACTGAAAGGAACTTTTCTTACCACTCCTCAGTGTAACTGACTAATCAAAGCCACAGAAAAGAAAGGCTTTCCTTTAGTGTAAAGTGTCTTTTCTGACACCTCAGCCAAAATTTGACTGTTCTTTGAACTAAGCTACCTTTAAAATGTATTGAGTAGAGGGAAAAACACAGACACTAGCAAAAGTTATGTCCTGAAATCTATAGATCCTACAACATGTTGTGCCAATGTATAGCACACATTTGCACACCTGAGTGGACTGACACTTTCTGGTGGTTGACAGAATCTAACACCCCTTTATCCTTTATTTGATTTATTGCAATCTTGAACTGGTAAGATCAAGTATCTGTGTGCATGCTTAAAAAAATTTTTTTTTCCCTCCTTCTAGGAAAATTTTTACTCATTCAATATATTTTTCTGTTTCATAAATATGTCTTATCATAACACCCTACATAAAAATATTGTCTAATGAAACAGACAACTAGCTTTCATTGTTAGTCACAGTTAGAAGGATAGACATTTTAAAAAATAAAAGTATTTTTAAAAATAGAAGTATTTTTAGCAGAAAGACTGAGGGCCTTTTTCAGAGGATAGATATTGTGGTCCTTGCTTGCATTACTATTCAGTCATTTTCCAGTAGCCTCACTGAAACTATTAAAAATATTCAAGTATGGTGCAAGATCAGGACAGTAGTCAAACATTTTGTATGTATTTGTTCAATCCAGTGAGTGACTCTGTTTGAATAAAGAATATTCTCACAGTTTGGTTTCAGAACTGTGGATAAAGTCCAGGAAGGTTCCCTTGACTGAAAATAAAATTTATATTAGCAGCTTGACATAATGACTAGAAGTAAAATAAGCAAAATTCTACAATAAAAATTCAGACTTTTAGGCAGAAAAACGTTCTACCTTTTGTTTGTTTGTTTTTAAGTAGTCTGTAAAAATTGAAGACTAAAATCCTCATATGAATTGTGATGTACATTAAATAATCCAATGGAAAAGATGGTATCTTTCTGCTGATCTGTATGAAATCATTCCACTGTGGAAAGTTATTTTTAATTTTACATACGCTTTTATTATCACTTAGTTATCAGTGAACTCTTGTGTTTTAGTTAAAAACTTGTTTATAAACTTTGGGTGAAAATGGACTTTGAAAGTGAATGCACCCTCTTCCTAAGAATGTTTATAATTCAGCTAGTATTTTTTTTTCTTTTTTTTTTTTTTTTTTTTTTTTTTTTAGCATTAATAAACAGTCCTTGGTATTGAAAGGGAAATGTTAACATCATTTGCCATTAGTCAGAAGTGTAACTTCATTAAAGCAGAAGGCCATATAATCCCTACAGGAGCTCTCTGCAGGAAATGGGTTATTCTTAGCAGATCTGTGAATTCTATCAGCATTACTGTCTTTCACAATGTTTGTTTCTTTTGAATATTTATGAAGGACTGTCCAGCGACCTGCTTAGCATCTGCAGGTTGGTTCTACTTTAGCAGCCTCTCCAGTGAGTGAAAGCAGAAAACTCATTCCCCCTCAACAGCAGCCATCAATATGGCAGAGGCCAAGGAAATGTCTGCAGAAAAGACATTTCTAACAATAAAATATAAGAAAAAAACCAAAATACAGTATTGGGCTAGAACTCACTTTTTTCTTTTTTTTTTCTTTTTTTTTTTTATTTTCTTAGAACTCTGCCACTGAGTTACTGAGCAGCTTTCATGCTGTTTAGCTTGCAAAAGCCCAAAGTTATAAGGCTGCACTTCATATAAATCATACAGACTGGGTGATGCCACAGAGCAGCCAACAAACTATTCCAACAGAAGTCCCTAATACTCTTTACACCTTGGAGGAGCATCATACTGATTGAAACACAATTATCAGAGTTGAGGAGGAAGGATAAATATTACATGGTAGAGTCAATCCTAAATGTGGGCATAGAACTTCCACAAATACTTCCTCTACTTCTACTGCTTACAAATATTGATGAGCAATTATCATTTGGAGTGCTTGAAATAAAGTTTGGCATATTTTTGTATGTCTAAAAGAAAATATTTGGGTATAAAACCAATCTTTTGTAGCAAACCTTGTAGCTCCTAGTCAGAAATGGACGAATGTCTTTATACAACTTAGAGTAAGAGTTAGATGATGAAAAGAAGTTAATTTTTTTTTTAAATAATATCTTCGATGATTACTGTTAATTTATGAGGTTGTATTTTAGAACAACTTTCAAACTATAAAAATCTCATCAGAGAACAGCATTATCTCTATACAAATGCTTAATATGATACATAAAAAAAAATTATTCAGTGCACAAGTCATATTTGGTACAGGAAAAGGAAAAGCTACTTAAGTACAAAAGATTCAATAATAATGTAATAAAACCAGTATAGAATAATGTTATATAGCTAAAATATAAAATAGTCTTCCAAATTACACCTTACACCTGCACTGGGACTTACCCATTTTTTATCTTTTTATATCAGAAATACATTCTTATTTCACAATTTCTCATCAGCTGTGTACTAAGGCATGAAGTGTTCCACTTAATACCACAGCTTACACAAATAAACATGTTTGCTTTTTATGAATCCTGGGCTTGCTTTTTGATGAATACTATTGAGACAGCTCATTAAAAAGTAGGTTTTTTTCACTTTGGTCACATTACTATCTAGAACAAAGTCAGACTACTCTGAAAAAAAAAAAAAAAGTTATATAATGACTTGGATTTCACCTCTGCTTATTAAAACAACATCAGAGCCATGTGCTGATTATTCTAATTGATTGATGTAGCCATGACAGACAATGCTGGCTAGCAGATATTGTCACAAGTTCCACTAGATGTCCTCCTGCAGGGGAGGAGAATTGTAGACAATCAGTATTTTTCTAAGCCTACATCCATATGTACAGACCAAAGGAGTGTTGGAATTGCTGGTATCAGCTCTGAACAGTCAGGTTTTGGAGCAAGAGAAGCCTCGGAGCTGGAGCTGCTCTGTACAGTAGTGAGGCTGGATGGAGCTCTGCACCACTGTGCCCATCCTGATCTGAGTGAGAAAGGCTTGTATGAATCATTCTGCTGCCTTACACCGTTTATGTTCCTTAAACTCATACTTCTTTAAAAAAGAGCTTTTCATTAACAAGATTTTTTTTTACACAAATAATTATTTTTTTTTTTATTACAAATAAAAGTTTGTTAAAATAATTTACTGTCTACTGTATTAATTCTCTATGTCAGAGACCTTCTTAACTAGGGTTTAACAGAGAAGCATTAACCCTACTTCTGGTGATTATCACAAATTAGGAAACATGGCAAATGTAAATGCTAAGACATATGAAACTGTGAAATAAAAGCTGAATTTGCTTTTACAACTGCATTCAGGCAGAAATAGATGTGCAAATGCTGCTGGCAGTTATTTGCTCATAACATTGTGATATCTGAAAAGGTAGCCAAATGATTTCACAACTACTTTTGTGTAACCTACAGTCAATTTTTGCATATTATTTTAAAAATATTTACACAATTTATGTTTTATTGGTCTTTCTTACTAAACATAATCTAATAATAGTGAACTTACTACAAGTTGAATGTTACGTACTTAACTGAACATAAAATTCTCTGAGGTTTGGACAACATTGCAAATTGATAGGCCTTTCTATTTTTTTCCCCTCCTCTCTTAAATCTGGCTTTTGGATTGTCTTTAGCAAATGATCCCTATCTTGCCTCAGTGCTGTGGACCTTAAGACTAAATAAGAAGGTTAATATAAGGAGTAATAGCTTTTAATAAGCACGGATGCTTTATTGTACTTTATTATTCTTTATTACTGAAAGAAAAACTGATTATTTCATCCACTGGGAACAAATTTCAATTAAAAAACAAAATACTTTTAAAAATTTACTGAATTTTACTGTTTATAAACCATGCAAGTTTTGAAATTGTATTAATTTTCTGTGACTACCTTAAATTTACAATGTTCAGCAATCCATCCCACACATGACAGTTCGTGCATATCTGGAAATAACATTAATTTACACTATCTACCTGACATCTGTAGAAAGTTAATTTTGGGAGGAGAAGAGGGGAGAAAATGGAAGTGACTCTCCACTTCTCCTGCTGGGTTCAGCCAGCTGTGTCGTTTCAATTGTATTTTGGACCTAAGGGGGCCATTCCATGGAACTCGTGAAACTTCCATGGCTCAGCCACTTTCAAGACTCTCCTCAGTTCTGAAAGGAGTCCTTAAGCTTTACAATCCTGTTAAAGCCTTCATTTTCCACTCAGATTAACCTTTATGCTTTGAATCGTTTGGGGTATTCATCCTCACTAGAAAACAGAACGAGGAAGCTATGGAAAGTTACAATCAGGAGTTCAGAGTTTTGAAGTTGGGCTATTTATTTATTTTTTAGAGGGGGGAAAAAAACCAAACCTCTCTCTTTGAGCACTACAAATAAAAATGCCTCATTTTAAGGAAGACACATAAACTATCAAATGTAATGAAATGTTTTTGTTAAATAATAAGCAACAGAAGCATAAAGGAATAAATATTTTTCATAGAGGTAAAATATATACAAATATAAAATCATAAATATACTGGAGAATTATAATATGAATTTGTAAATTGTATGCAAATAGCTTGAAACCAGCTCTACAAAGACATAAATAAAGCAACAAGAATGAAAGGTTTATATGTTGGCTTGTTTATAGAGTAGCACAAACATTTTTCTTTTTTAATTGGCAATTAATTTTCGGCAGCCATCTAGGTACTTTCATGTCAAATTACTTTCCCTATACTAAACAAGATTAGGCATCCAAGCAGCAAAGCATTTATGTGAAAAGTGAGAAACTGACTGTCAAGCAGATATTTTCCACATATAACCAATTAAAATGTTTCTTTTGTGATGAATGGATGTTGTAATTCCACTTCTTGTATTTCCACTTTGGTCTGCACACCTGCCTGAGTTCCTGAGTCTTCAGTCTGAGGATAGATAAGGGCAAAGCTGAGTCCTCTTGCTCTTTAACTCCAGGACAAATGTAGTGTACAAGCATCTGTTACTGAGGGCTGACTTATAAATAATATATCTGTCCAGTAACATTGCCCATGCATTTTTTAGTTGAGATGAATACTCACAATGCAATGGGAGAATACAAGATTTTAGCAGGTCACTGCTGTGAGGACTTTTGTTCCTTTTGCCTCACTTCAATATTTTCCTCAGGAATGTAGAACATTAAGAAATGGGGCTACTGACACAGAAGGTATAAAGTAATGTATTATTGATACTCTTCAAATGAATGACATAAAAAGGAAAATATTGATTTTAAGAAGATGTCTCATTTTTCTTATTTCACAGAAGACTGATGTAGGTTCGTGTGGCTGTCAATATTATTTGAATTAATGCATATTCCTTATTATTGATTGTTTTAACAATGATTGTCATAACTGATTTATGGGCACTTATGCATGTTAAATTTTTAAAAAGGAAAATATCAGATTTGTATGTATAGATGGATTGACTTGAATAATCAAGATTGCTAAATGTTAATGATGCAGTGTTTGATAGAATTTACATTATAATACATTATGTTCAATGTTTTGTTTCTAAAGTGCTAGTGAAAAACCTCAAAGATTTCTTGGATAAATTCTGTTCTGTGACAGATTCTTCTACTCTCATTCATAGTATCTCATTCAACAAGTCATACTTTTGATGTCAATGGGATTTATTACAAATAAATAAATCAGTAAGTGCAAAAAGCTAAACATACCTTAAAAATCAATGTAAATATCTACACTGACTTCAATGGAAACTGAAAACTGCAACAGCTTAGACTTAGAATGTAGAAATATGAAATAAAAAAAAGATGAAAAAGCCATTTTCAGAGCAGCAATTCAACAACAGTTTTGACAGTGGTAATGTATGTTTCACTTACAATAAATATTCTGATTACTAAAATGTGTGTAATTTAGGAAGATGGATTTGTGCACAGTAAAACTGTAACTTTAATTAGAAAAAAAATGTAAAAAGGAAATCCACGCACACATTATATTACAAGGACACTTCAGGATTGTCTTGAATGATGACATTAATATTTTTGTATTGGTGCTGAGCCTTTGCTTCTTAAACTCTACCTGTGCTGTTTGCCTTTTTTTTTTCAGAACTACTTGATGCCAATGGCTCTTAGTTAAGCCTATGGTTCTTCTACCATTCTAAAGACATTTTTCATTATATAAACACTCAGAAGAGTTATTTTTGGGTTTGGGCTGGAATCCATAATTATTTTCAAGGCTGCAAACACATCCTGCTTTGCCAATCCATCTGAATCTTTCTCAGCCATCCTCTACCAAATAATGCATGACCTCCTCGTTTCACAACATAAGGATTTAACATATGTTGTTTACAGTTGTATGTTACCTTGACCATTATAACACTCAGGGGAGTGAGGATTTTCCTAGTATATATTTTAGAAACACTGAAGTTTTCTGCAATTTCACCTTCTTAAGCAGTCTCTGAGAAGCCTGCCATGAGATTACAGAAGCAGTGGACTCTGGATTAAGCTCAACTTTATCCTGCATTTCTTTCACTTGCAGAGCATTTCAAATAATAACTTCTAAATGAAACAGCTGTAGAGAAGTTAAGGTATTCTCCATGGACTCTGTGCTGTTGTCTGCAAGCTGATGATTCTGGAGTTCTCAGATATTGTCCTCGTGAGGTGCTTTTTCTACTGACCTGTACATCTTCCCTGTGCATGTCCCAGTTTCTTTGAACAGTGTTTGTCCTTGAACCAACAAGAATTGGCACTGTGAGACTGTGTTTCATAATAAAAATGTACAACCTTTAAGTGTTCCCTACACTACTTTTCCTGCTCTTCTCCTGATGTATTTGTTGATAAACAGATTTTCTGTGTTGCTGTGAACCCTTGACATCTACAGTAGCAGTGAAAATTAAAATAGCGATATCTAATATACATTTTATAGTGAAAGCAACCACAATCAATAGGTGATTTGTGTTTATTTTGCACACTACATACTCTATGTCCCTTTAGAATTACGAATTGTCCCTTAACTCTTCACTGAAATCACCAACCCTGCACCTACCCACTGCATTTCTTTCATTCAGCCACTTCAGAATGGTTGGAAATTTTGGGTTTGTTTTCTGTAACCAGGCTCTAAACACTCTACCATCACTAGCAACTTCTGAATTAAGGTAAATTTCTAGAATTTCTACAATGTCAGCATTTGTTTAGTACTGTAGTTTTGTGAACCAGCAGCAGATGAGCATCAATTTATATATCAACCCCTACTGCACTCAATAAAGATGCTACCTTCTTCTCATCACTAATGTAATCATTGACTACACACTGTTTCTATTCTCTCAGTAGAGGTGCTCCAGTCCTCTACTGAGCTGTCAAATGAGAATGTTTTCCCCATGCAGACAGTTTAAGTTCCTTTCCTTCTATAATTGAGCTGCACTGCATCCACTGCTACAGCATGTGGTTTAGTTTTACTTTCCATCTCCAGGTAATTTGTCTTTTACTGTATATGTGGAATAGGGTCTTGTGTTTCTCAGTAGTTATTGTGTCTTGTTTCTTGCAGTACAGAATCTCCAATAATCATATGTATTAAATGTGTAGGAGTGCACAGAGTGTGCTGCCAGCTCAGGACTGCAATTGGTACAGCAGCTAACTCCATGGCCTTTGTAGCAAGGCTGGTGCTTTGAAGACAATCTGACTATATCTGGAACATAGTTCAAATGGAACTTGTGTTAACACCAGATACTAGACATTAACAAATACCAAACACTCTATCACATCTAATTTACAGAAGAAATCATGCACTTAGTTTCCACAGAATCATAGAATCATTAAGGTTGGATAAGGCTCCCTGAGATCATCAAGTCCAATCTACCCAACACCTCCGTGATGACTAGACCATGTACCAAAGTGCCACATCCACCTGGTTTTTTTAATACCTCATAGTGATATCAGTGAAATCACCTCTTCCCTGAGCTCCTGTTCCAATGCTTAACTACTCTGTTAGTAAAGAAGTTCTTCCTAATATCTAATTTGAACTTTCCCTTGTGCAACCTGTGGCTATTTCTCTGGTCCTGTCATTAGTTACTAGGAAGGAAAGGCCAACACCAGCCTCACTGCAACCCTCTTTCAGGAGCTATAGAGAGCAATAAGGTCTCCTCTCAGCCTCCTCTTCTTCTGGATAAACAATCCCAGTTCCCTCAGCCTCTCCTCAGAAGACTTGCTCTCCAGTCTTCTCGCTAGTTTCGTTGCCCTTCTCTGCACCCACTCCAGCACCTCAATGTCTTTCTTATGCTGTGGTGCCCAAAACTGTTCACAGCACTGAAGGTGCAGTGTCACCAGTGTGAGTACACTGACACGATCACCTCCTTCCTCCTCCCGGCCATGCCTTTTCTGATACAGACCAGGATGCTGTTGGCCTTCTTGGCCACCTGAGCAAACTTCTGGCTCGTGTTCAGCTGGCTGGCAGTCAACACCCCCAGGTCCTTTAATGCCAGGCAGCTTTCCAGACACTCTTTCCAAGCCTGTAACGTTGCCAGGGATTGTTGTGACCTAAGTGCAGGACCCGGCATTTAGCCTTCTTAAACCTCACACAATTGACTTTATTCCATTGATCCAACCTGCCCAGATCTCTCAGAAGAGCCTTCCTACCCTCAAGCAGATCAACACATGCTTAATTTCGTATCATCTGCAAACTTGTTGAGATTGCACTCAATCCCCTCACCCAACTCATTGATAAAAATGTTAAACAGGACTGGCCCCGGCACTGAGCCCTGGGAAACAGAGCTTATGATCAGCTGCCAATTGGATTTAACTCCATTTACCAGAATTCCTTGGGCTTGGCCATCAATCCAGTTTTTAACCCAACAAAGACTGTATTTGTCTAAGCCAAAAACCCCCAGTTTCTGCAGCAGAAATTATTATTATTAAATATTATTATTATTGTATTATTTTGCTTTTATTATGTACAGTCTAAAAGGTGTTTAATTTTTAAGGTGTTTCATTTGTAACTATTAAAAAAAAATCAGTTATTTTTAGGTTATAATGATAAGCTATGAAGGTAAAACTCAACAGCAAAAGAAGTTCCTACATTTTAGGGATTGTTTTCTACAATTCCTTCCTTCCTTCCTTCCTTCCTTCCTTCCTTCCTTCCTTCCTTCCTTCCTTCCTTCCTTCCTTCCTTCCTTCCTTCTTCTTTTTCAATTTTTCCAAATTGTGATCAGATATTTGCTTTCTTAGATGTTTCCACCCCCCTCAGTTCAGATGTCAACTGATTCGCCAACATTTCCCACCATCCATTCCAGTTTCCCTGTCAGTCTCCTCACTAACCCAGTTTCTCTCTCCATTCTCTTCACATGAAACAAGCTTATGGCATTAGTGCTTCTGAATCCTGCTTTTGATGTGATAATTGTATCACCTAAAGAGATGAAAAAGAATGAGCTTTACCTGAGGAGACCTGGAAATAGCACCAATTCTGGTCATAATTGCCTAATTAATCAATTTTCAGTGCAAAACTCAGAACAGAATATTTGCAGTACATTCTCTGAAGTTTTGTCAAATCATATTCTACCTTATTTACAATATTGTTCTGGTGAAATGATTTCTTAATGGCATCTGTGATATAATACATAGCTACATGCTCTGTTAGGAGCTACTCTCAATCTTCTTACAAACTCTTCTGTGTTGGAACACGAGTACAATCGACATGTTGCTTAATTGCTGTCTAGGTCCTAATAACCTCAAAGAAAATAAGAGCAGCTACTGGCAATTTAACAACACTAACATCACAAGATGAATCTAGGTAATGGATATAACATGTGAGGGACCAGTGGGCTAATTTTCTTAAAACAAAATGTGATTAAATGATCTGAATGCAAAACATCTTCAGCAGCTAAGGTACATCTGTAGCCCGTGATGAACGGCTGGGTGAATGCCCAACCAGAGAGTATTTCTACACTGTCACTTCAGAGACCAAATGCATTCCAGCCTGCAGCAAACTTTGCATTTTCTGAGGCAAAGGTGAGGTGGGAGTACTGCATTAAAAGTAGTGCTGTGAAGCTCTGAGGAATGTGATAAAAATAAGGTCAAAGTGGAAAGAAATAGGAAATATCGAAGTACAACTTGTCTGAGATCTACTGTGTGTTGCCAACATTTCCTTCATTTGCTCAGGCTTCTAAAAGTAAGGCATTATATGGCATGATTTCTCTGTGAATACTACATGGTACCTACTTTTTATCACCTTGGTTTCATCTAGATGCTTGCACTCTGACTACTTTAATAAATGTTCTAGAGATTTCCCAGCTCCAGAATTTAAACTTGCTGTCTGTAATTTCCCAGACTGATTTCTCCACTGTTTTGGTGGATGCTATGCAATATTTTGAAGAACACATTCTCCCCAGAGCAGAACACATAATGCTCTTTCAATGCTTTTCAACATCACCTTTTCTATCTCAGGCATACTTACATGCTACTCTAGTGTAAAATTTAGAATATTTGTGCCTGGTGTGAACCTCTGCTGTAGTTTTCAATCCTTGTGTAACTCCAGTTTGAGTTACACTGAAATTCCACTGGTATGTCTTCAGCCATTCTGAACTGACTAAACACATGAGAAGAAAATGATGTGTCAGGAGCTCTGGGCATTGAATTCTCGGTTCAGCTACCTGTAGAGAGTGAGGTCACAAAACTGAGATCTGACAGCATTTGCCATTCTTTTTGATGAACTGCTTGCTTAATTTGCTTCTAGATTGTACAGAAAAAAAGAACACCGGTGATTTTGATTTTTAAAAATAATTTCTTGATAAAATATTTCTTTTTTTTTGTGAACACAGCATTTCTTTATTATTAATCTTGGAGATAAAAAGTTGTGGTTCAGTGAAATGCAGATGTATTGTAGGTGACAGCCTCTTTCACACCTCTCCTCTGGGGATCAGAGGATTGTACCAGCTGATGAATAGCAAAAGGTGATAGAAGGTTTCATAGCAATAAAATACTTGTGTAAGGGCAGAACCTTAAAGAACAAACAAGAAAAAAAATAGCCCTTTTAAGTACCTATTATTTCTATATTATTTAACAGGTGTCAGCTACTGCTTAATAACAGAGTATCCCAAGCTTCTCATGATTTCAAACCTGTTCAAGGATTTAACAGCTTATTTTATTCCTTCTCCCTTCTCCTCCTCCTTCTCCTTCCTCTTTCCTTTCATTTAAAAGCATCTTAAAATGCAACTTACAAAGCTAGAATTCCTACCCATTATAGCTGCAGTAGTAACTAATTAGTGAATTCATTGCTACACTGCATAATCAGCTCATTGAAGACATGCATTAGACTAAAAGAAAAACCCCACACTACTCAATAGTAACATAGGTGTCCCATTAAAGTCTTGATTAACTTTATAACAATAATGCAATATCATTATACTTTCATAAATTAGAAGACAGATGTATCTCAAGTAGTAGTCTTGTATTTTTACAAAAGCATGCATGTTTAATTTAAAGTAAAATAGCTTTAATGACATTAATTTCTTAAGTAGGAGGGTGACATATAAACTGAACACAAAAATCTAAACTAAATTTCATCATCAGTACTGTTTTAAAGGTTTCAAAGAAAGCTATACAGCTCCTAGGCATTAAATACACAGAGTAACATCAAAACCAACTGAGGTGAGCAATGGCAATTATCTATTACAGATGGGCTGACCAATCCCAGTTGAGTCCCAGTATTTGGTCAGCAGGCACCTTCTACTATCTGCTTTATTTATATTAGCTCAATATTTTCTATTACTATATAACAGAGATATGGCCAGATGGAAATTTGGATCCCAAATGCAGTCTGAAAATCAGAATTTTTAAATTTCCAGCTTTGCTAAACATTTTTTCTTTGTTCAAAATAAAGGTTAATATTAAGCTAATGAGATTTTTTCTAAAAAAAATTGATCTATAATCTACAGTTTGTATGGGTATTAATAAATAAGAATGCAAAGGTTTTCTTATACCAGAATTTTGTATTTTGTACCAAAATAAACAAATTAACATGCATAGGCTAAGAAGGATCTAGATAAAAAGTTCTTAGAGGCAAAATAGATAAATAAATAAATTGTATCTCTGTTAGGAACAACAAATTTTAAAGTAAATTGGCTAGCAATTTGAATTGCTATTTGAATATTCAAATTCAGCAATTTGAATGAAGGCAGCTAATATTTTTTTTTTCCACTACTGTTTCTCTCCTTAAAACCTACTGCATATAGTTCTAAAATTTTATATGCTTCCTATGATGTTTAGATCATACCCAATTGTGGAGCTTCACCCAGCACTTGTGTACTAATACTTCATGGATTTTACAAAGTGTTCTAGAAGTAGGATATAAGGAAGATCCCAGCTTCTATCTTCTAAATAAAGTGAATCATGTTCCAGGAGAAAATAGAGCAATTTATCAACAATTTCTTCAAAAAGAAGTGCAATGTGCCAGAAAAATGAATCACGTAGTAGTAAAATAACTATTAGCTATTATCCTTTTTTATTTATTTGTTTGTATTCCAGATTGTTCTGAAAAGTGCTAATTTTACCTTACCTTTGGAGAAATCACTTGGATTAATTTTTTTTCAGCTCATGCAGAGATCTTTGGGAGAAACCCAGAGTTAGTAATGGGATTTTAGTGAGTAAGATATCACAACAGTACCCTCATCATTTCACAGCCTAAAGACAAGTGCAGAGAAGCCAACGAAGCAGCAGCAGAGGCTGCCAATGAGACAGATGCTACTGTTGGAAAGGAAATGTCTCTGCTCTAACATCTGGGCCCATATTTATTAAAACACATATGTTACAAAAGATGCGTGGCAGTTTTGTAGGAAAGGTTTAAAGGTGATCCCCAAGTGGTGAGATGAAGACACGAGGTCAGATGTCACACGAACAACAAAGCTTTATTAGAGCAGCACAACAAAGTTTCTGAAGAGGAGAGGACAGGGGGAAAAATAAAGGCAGAAAAGAAAGGAGAAAGCAGAGGTGATGGAATAGTCACCACCATGGTCCAGCAAGGATGTCACTGGGGAAGAGATTCTTTCTTCCTCCTATCTCCATCATAAAACAGATTTATACAGTTTTCCACTACACCCCCACCTCTTCTCACTGTACAGGTGAGAAATTCCTTCTGCTCTTCTGAGAGAAGGAGGGGTGTATTTAGCACAGCCCTGCATGTCACCATATCACTAGCAGATACTTACCACTTAAAAAAAAATAAAATTCAAAGGTATTTACATAGATCTGAATTTGTTTACAAAGAGAAGTTAAACAGAAATTTACATTCTATAATATTTCTAACAGTCCCATGGGATATAAGTTTTATCCTTGTAAAGATGTTGAATAAAACAGTGATTAAATGGATGCTGCACATGCTAATTTAATCTTTCTCTAAGGACTATAGCTTGAAGATATTTTACTGTGTGAAGATGTGGGATGAGAGAATGAGTTTTACATATAAAGGTGGATGGTACCTTGCACTGGCCATCTTTATCAGCACAAAGAACAAGCAGATGAGAGAGGTATAAATTGAATATAGGCTGATACCAAATGGAACTTAACATTTCATGTTGATTTCAGCAAAAAGTTTCATGTTACATGAAAGGAAGCACTAAGAATGATCACAGTTTGTGCAAATACTGATAGGGAAGACCTTTGCACTATTATCTAATTTCTGAAACCTGCTTGTACAGTAAAATGAAAAACATATATGACCAGGAAAAATAGCTAAACTAAATCCCCTCAAAGTTTGGAAATGTGTAGGTGTGTAGATCATCTCTGCTCTGACTTCAGCTTGGACTGGACAAGTAGCAGCACGAAAAATGGAGGCATAGTAGTCAATAGAAATAAACATAAAATTTTCCCTCTATCCTTTTTTTATGCACTGTAGGAAAATATCTTGCTGAAAAGTAGATTTTTAAATGTGTGAAGCCCTCTTCTTGAAAATTTCCAGTTCTTTTGCAAGGTGCCCACCATGCCACTGTATGCAATCATATGTAATGCTGGACCAGGCTGATGATTAATTGTAGATTAGGACAAAGGCAGTTGAATGAAAAACAAAGCAAGGCCATACCCGTGGAAGCAAAAGAAAAAAAGATATTTTTTTCAGTGGAGTGCCTATATATTTCTAAGTGTGTTAAAAGAACAGTTTAGGAAAATGGAGGCAGACTTTCCATTACCACAACATATGCTTTGAATAAAACTTCTACAGAAACATGAAATTCAAACAAAACACAAATGTGACCTGATAAAGAAGAAGTCCTAAGATGAAGCCTTAGAACAGCTTCTCATTCACTGCTGACTTTGTGTGGGAAGCAGCCAGGGTAATGGGAATGGACACCATTATCTAAACCTTGTACAGGTAATAGTCATACTCTATTCTCATTATTATGATGATCTCACTGGCACTATCATGATGTCTTAGGATACACAAACCTTGAGCTATATCTTTTATGGCTCTAGATGACTAATACTAATAAAAATAATATTAATACTTTTACCTCTAGATTACTACTACTAATTCAAATACTATTAATACTACTGTGTTCTATATAATTGGGTAAAATATAAATTCTCTTTA
>JANHGL010006522.1:0-11304 GCA_024611195.1 Ceyx melanurus
GGGTTAGGGTTAGGGTTAGGGTTAGGGTTAGGGTTAGGAGGTTCGGGGGTTAGGGTTAGGTTTAGGGTTAGGGTTAGTTGGTTCGGGGGTTAAGGTTAGGGTTAGATTTAGGGTTAGGGTTAGGGTTAGGGTTATGCTTAGAATTAGCTTAGGGTTAGGGTTAGGGTTACGGTTAGGGTTACGGTTGGGTGTAGGGTTAGGGTTAGGGTTTAAGGTTAAGATTAGAGTTATGGTTATGGTTAGGGTTAGGGGTTAGAGTTAGGATTAGTGCTTAGGGTTAGGGTTAGGGTTAGGGTTAGGGTTAGTGTTAGGGTTAGGGTTATGGTTAGGTTTAGGGTTTGGTTTAGAGTTAGGGTTATGGTTAGGGTTAGGGTTTGTGTGCCATTGTGTTTAGGGTTAGGGTTTCTGTTTTATGGTTTGGGATAGGGATAGGGTTAGGGTTAGCGTATAGGGTTAGGGTTAGGTTTAGAGTTAGGGTTAGCATATAGGGTTAGCCTTAGGGCTAGGGTTAGGGTTAGGTTGAGATTAGGGCTCGTGTTAGTGCTAGTGTTAGGGTTAGGGTTAGGGTTAGTAGTTACTGTTAGGATTAGGGTTAGGGTTAGGGGCTTAGGGGCTTAGGGTTAGGGTTAGTATTTCGGTTAGGTTTAAGGTTAGGGCTAGTGTTAGGGTTAGGTTTTAGGGTTAGGGTTATGCTTAGGGTTAGGGTTAGGGATAAGGTTAGGGGTTAGGTTTAGGGTTAGAGTTAGGGATAGGGTTAGGGTTAAGTTTAGGGTGAGGGGTTAGGGTGAGGGTTATGTTTAGGCGTTAGGGTTAGGGTTAGGGTTAGGCTTAGGGTTAGGGTTAGGGTTAGGGTTAGAGTTACGGTTGGGGTTAGGGTTAGGGTTAGGGTTTATGGTTAAGGTCAGTGTTAGGGTTAGGCTTAGTGTTAGGGTTATGGTTAGGGTTAGGGTTAGGGTTAGGGGTTAGGGTTAGGGTTAGGGGTTAGGGTTAGCTTTAGGGTTAGGGGCACGGTAAAGGTTTCGTTTTAGGCTTAGGCTTAGGGTTAGGGTTAGGGTTAGGGTTATGGGTTAGGGTTAGGGTTAGGGTTAGGGTTAGGGTTAGTATTAGGGTTAGGGTTAGCGTTAGGGTTATTGTTAGGATTAGGGTTACGGTTAGGGTTATTATTAGGGTTATGGTAAGGGTTAGGGTTACGGTTAGGGTTACGGTTAGGGTTAGGGTTAGCGGTTATGGTTACCGGTCAGGGTTAGGGTTAGGGTTACGGGTTATGGTTAGAGTTAGGGTTAGGGGTTAGGGAGAGGCTTAGGGTGAGGGTTAGGGTTAGGGTTAGGGTTAGGGTTAGTGTTAGGGTTAGAATTAGGGTTATGGTTAGTGTTAGGGTTAGGATTAGCGGTAGGGTTAGGGGTTAGGGCTCTGGGTTACGGTTAGGGTTAGGGTTAGGGTTAGTGTTAGGGGTTAGAGTGAGGGGTTAGGGTGAGGGTTAGGTTTAGGCGTTACGGTTAGGGTTAGTGTTAGGGTTAGGGTTAGGGGGTTAGGGTTTGGCTTAGGGTTTTGGGTTAGGATTTGAGTTAGGGTTAGGGTTTAAGCTAAGGTTTAGGGTTAGGATTAGGTTTAGGATTAGGGTTAGGCTTTGGGTTAGGGTTAGGGTTAGGTTTAGGGTTAAGGTCAGGGTTCGGGTTAGGTTATGGTTCGGTTTAGGGTTAGGGTTAGGGTTAGAGTTAGGGGTTAGGGTTAGGGGTCAGGGTTAGGGTTAGGGTTAGGGTTAGTGTTAGTATTAGGGTTAGGATTAGGTCGCCATTAGTGTTAATATTAGGGTAAGAATTAGGTTAGGTTTAGGGTTAGGGTAGGGTTACGGTTGGGGCCCCATTAGGTTTATGCTTAGGGTTAGGGTTAGGGTTAGGTTTAGGGTTAGAATTAGGGTTTTCGGTTAGGTTTAGCGTTAGGTTTCGGGTTAGGGTTAGGATTAGATTAGAGTTAGGTTTAGGCTTATTTTAGGTTTACCGTTAGTGTTAGGCTTAGGGATAGGTTTATGGTTAGGGTTAGGGTTAGTGTGCCATTGGGTTTAGGGTTAGGGTTTCGGATTCAGGGTTTGGATTAGGGATAGGATTAGGGTTAGGGTTAGGGTTAATGAATAGGGTTAGGTTTAGAGTTAGGGTTAGCATATAGGGTTAGCCTTAGGGCTAGGGTTAGGTTTAGGTTGAGATTAGGGTTCGGGTTAGTGCTAGTGTTAGGGTTAGGGTTAGGGTTAGGTGTAGGGTTAGGGTTAGTGGTTACGGTTAGGGTTAGGGTTAGGGTTAGGGTTAGGGTTAGGGTTAGGTTTATTGTTAGAATTAGGGTTAGGGTTAGGGTTAGGGTTAGGGTTAGCATTTAGGTTTAGGGTTAGGGTTAGGGTTAGGGTTAGTTGTTAGGGTTAGGGTTATGCTTAGGGTTAGGGTTAGGGTTAGGTTTAGGGTTAGGGTTAGGGTTAGGATTAGCATATAGGGTTAGCCTTAGGGATAGGGTTAGGTTTAGGTTGAGATTAGGGTTCGGGTTAGTAATAGTGTTAGGGTTAGGGTTAGGGTTAGGGTTAGTGGTTACGGTTAGGGTTAGGCTTAGGGTTAGGGTTAGGGTTAGGGTCAGCATTAGGGTTAGGGTTACGGGTTACGGTTAGCGTTAGGGTTAGGGGTTAGGGTGAGGATTAGGGTTAGGGGTTAGGGTTAGGGTTATGCTTAGGGTTAGGGTTAGGGTTATGGTTAGGGTTAGGGTTAGGGTTAGGGTTAGGATTAGGGTTAGGGTTAGGATTAGTGTTAGTGTTAGGCTTAGGGCGCCATTAGGGTTAATCTTAGGGTTAGGGTTAGGTTACGTTTAGGGTTAGGGCTAGGGTTAGGGTTGGGGCGCCATTAGGGTTAGGGTTAGCATTAGGGTTAGGGTTAGGCTTACGCTTAGGGTTAGGGTTAGTGTTAGGGTTAAGGGTTAGTGTTATGGTTAGGGGTTAGTGTTAGGGTTAGGTTTAGGGTTAGGGTTACGGTTAGGGTTAGGGTTAGGGTTTAGGGTTAGGGTTAGGGTTACTGTTATGGTTAGGGTTAGGGTTAGGGATAGGGGTTAGGGTTAGGGTTAGGGTTAGGGTTAGCGTTAGCGTTAGGGTTGATTAGGGTAAGATTTTGGGTTAGTGTTTTGTTAGGGTTAGATTTAGGATTAGCGTTGGGTTAGGGTTAGTGCTAGGGTTAAGGTCAGGGTTAGGTTTAGTGTTAGGGTTTGGTTAGGGTTAGGGTTAGGGTTAGGGTTACGGTTCGGTTTAGGTGTTAGGGTTAGGGGTTAGGGTTAGGGTTAGTGTTTGGATTAGGGTTAGGATTAGGGTTACGGTTAGGGGTTAGGATTAGTATTAGGCTTAGGGTTCTGTTTAGGGTTAGGGTTAGCGTTAGGGTTAGGTTAAGGAGTAGTGTTAGGGTTAGGGTTAGGATTAGTGTTAGGGGTCAGGGTAGGATTAGGGTTAGGGTTAGAATTAGGGTTGGCGTTAGGGTTAGGGTTAGGGTTAGGGTTAGGGTTAGGGCTAGGGTTAGGGTTATGTTTAGGTCAGGGTTAGGGTTAGAGTTAGGGTTAGGGTTAGGGTTAGGTTAGGTTTAGGGATGGGGTTAGGGTTAGGACTTAGGGTTAGGGTTAGGGTTAGTACGTCATTAGGGTTAGGGTTAGGGTTAGGGTTCAGTTTAGGATTAGTTTTAGGGTTAGGGATAAGGTTTCTGTTAGGAGTTGGAGCTAGGGTTATGGGCAGGGTTAGTGTTACGGTTAGGTTTAGTGATAGGGTTAGAGTTAGGATTAGGGTTAGGGTTAGATTTATGGCGCCATATAGGGTTAGTCTTAGGGTTAGGGTTAGGGGTTAGGATTAGGGTTAGGGTTAGGGTTAGAGTTAGGGTTAGGATTAGTGTTTAGGGTTAGGGTTAGAGTTAGGGTTAGGTTAGGGTTAGGGTTAGGGTTAGGATTAGGTTAGAGTTAGGGTTAGGGTTAGGGTTAGGCTTAGGTTAGGTTTAGGGATAGGGTTAGGGTTAGGACTTTAGGGTTAGGGTTAGTACGTCATTAGGGTTAGGGTTAGGGTTAGGGTTCAGTTTAGGGTTAGTTTTAGGGTTAGGGGTAAGGTTTCTGTTAGGAGTTAGAGTTAGGCTTAGGGGCAGGGTTAGCGTTACGGTTAGGTTTAGTGTTAGGTTTAGAGTTAGGATTAGGGTTAGGTTTAGGGTTATGGCGCCATATAGGGTTAGTCTTAGGGTTAGGGTTAGGGTTAGGATTAGGGGTTAGGATTAGGGTTAGGGTTAGGGTTAGGGTTAGGGTTAGCGTTAGGGTTAGGGTTAGGATTAGGTTAGAGTTAGGGTTAGGGTTAGGGTTAGGGTTAGGTTAGGTTTAGGGTTAGGGTTAGGGTTAGGGTTAGGGTTAGGTTAGGTTTAGGTATAGGGTTAGGGTTAGGGGTTAGGGTTAGGGTTAGGGTTAGTACGTCATTAGGGTTAGGGTTCAGTTTAGGGTTAGTTTTAGGGTTAGGGATATGGTTTCTGTTAGGAGTTAGAGTTAGGGTTACGGTTAGGGTTAGTGTTAGGGTTAGAGTTAGGATTATGGTTAGGGTTAGGGTTATGGCGCCATATAGGGTTAGTCTTAGGGTTAGGGTTCGGGTTAGGGGTAGGGGTTAGGGTTAGGGTTAGGGTTACCTTTAGGGTTAGGGTTTAGTGTTAGGGTTAGGGTTAGGGTTAGCGTTAGGGTTAGGGTTAGGGTTAGGGTTAGGGTTTAGGGTTAGGGTTAGGGTTAGGGTTAGGGTTAGGGGTTAGGGTTAGGGTTAGGGGTTAGGATTAGGTAAAGGGTTAGGTTCATGATTAGGGTTAGTTTTAGGGTGTAAGGAGGTTAGGGTTAGAGTTAGGGTTAGCTTTAGGGCTTCTGTTTAGGGTTAGGGTTAGGGTTAGGGTTAGGGTTAGGGTTAGGGTTAGGGTTAGCGTTAGGATTAGGGATAGGGTTTAGGGTTAGGGTTAGTGGTTAGGATTAGGGAAAGGGTTAGGTTTATGATTACGCTTATGGTTAGTGTTAGGGTTAGGGTTAGGGTTAGGGTTAGCTTTAGAGTTAGGGTTTAGTGTTAGGGTTAGGGTTAGTGTTAGCGTTAGCGTTAGGGTTTATTAGGGTAAGGTTTAGGGTTAGTGTTGGGTTAGGGTTAGATTTAGGATTAGGGTTGGGTTAGGGTTAGTGCTAGGGTTAGGGTCAGGGTTAGGTTTAGTGTTAGGGTTTGGTTAGGGTTAGGGTTAGGGTTAGGGTTAGCGTTAGGGTTAGGGCTAGGGTTAGGGTTAGGTTTAGCGATAGGGTTAGGGTTAGGGTTAGGTTAGGGTTCGGGTTAGGTTTACGGTTAGGTTTAAGAGTTAGGATTAGGGGTTAGGGTTAGGGTTAGTGTTAGTGTTTGGATTATGGTTAGGGTTAGGGTTAGGCTTAGGCTTAGGCCTAGGCTAAGTGGTAGGGTTAGGTTTAGGGTTAGGGTTTAGTGTTAGAGTTAGGATTACGCTTAGGGTTAGTCTTAGGGTTAGGGTTCGGGTTAGGGTTACAGTTAGGTTTAGGTGTTAGTGTTAGGGGTTAGGGTTAGGGTTAGGGTTAGTGTTTGAATTAGGGTTAGGATTAGGGTTACGATTAAGTGTTCGGGTTAGGATTAGGCTTAGGGTTCAGTTTAGGGTTAGGGTTAGGGTTAGGATTACAGTTAGGGTTAGGAGTAGTGTTAGGGTTAGGGTTAGGGTTAGGGTTAGGGTTAGGGTTAGGGTTAGGATTAGGGTTGGGGTTAGTGTTATGGTTAGGGTTAGGTGTTAACGTTAGGGTTACGGTTAGGGTTAGGTTTAGTGTTTAGGGTTAGGGTTAGTGTTAGGGTTAGGGTTAAGTTTAGGGTTATGGTTAGGGTTACGGTTAGGGTAGGGCGCCATTAGTGTTAATCTTAGGGTTAGGGTTAGTTTACGGGTTAGGGTTAGTGTTAGGGTTAGGGTTCGGGGGTTAGGTTTAAGGTTAGGTTTAGGGTTAGGGTTAGGGTTAGGTTTGGGGTTAGGGTTAGGTTTAGAGTTAGGGTTAGGGTTAAAAGCAGTCTTAGGGTTAGGGTTAGGGTTAGGATTAGTGTTAGGGGTAGGGGTAGGGATAGGGTTAGGGTTAGGGTAAGGTTTACAGTTAGGGTTAGTGTTAGGGTTAGGGTTTAGAGTTAGATTTAGGGTTAGGGTTAGGGTTAGGGTGAGGGTTAGGGTTAGTGTTAGGGGTCGGGGTAGGGGTATGCTTAGGGTTAGGGTAAGGTTTACAGTTAGGGTTAGTGTTAGGGTTAGGGTTTAGAGTTAGATTTAGGATTAGGCTTTGGGTTAGGTTTAGGGTTAGGGTAAGGTTCAGGGTTAGTGTTAGGATTAGAGTTCGGGTTAAGGTTAGGTTAAGGGTTAGGGTTAGCGTTAGGGGTAGGGTTAAAAGTAGTCTTAGGGTTAGGGTTAGTGTTAGGATTAGTGTTACGGTTAGTGGTAGAGGTAGGGTTAGGGTTAGGGTTAGGATTAGAGTTCGGTTTAGGGTTAGTTTAATGGTTAGGTTTAGTTTTAGGGGTAGAATTAGTGTTAAAAGTAGTCTTAGGGTTAGGGTTAGGGTTAGGGTTAGGGTTAGGGTTAGGGTTAGGGTTAGGGTTAGGGTTAGGGTTAGGGTTAGGGGTAGGGTTAGGGTTAGGGTTAGGTTTAGGGTAAAGTTTAGGATTAGGGTTACGTTTAGGGTTAGGGTTAGGGTTAGGGTTAGGGTTAGGGTTACGATTCGGGCTGGGGCTTAGGCGTTGGAGTTAGGGTTAGGGTTACTGTTCGGGTTACGGTTAGGTTTTGGATTTGGGTTAGGTTTAGGGTTAGGGTTAGGGTTAGGGTTAAGGGTAGTGTTAGCGGTATGGTTAGTGTTAGGGTTAGGTTTCGGGTTCAGGGTTAGCGTTCAGGTTAGGGTTAGGTTTAGGGTTAGGGTCAGTAGTAATGGTAGGGTTAGGGTTAGGGTTAGGTTTAGGGTTCAGGGTTAGCGTTCAGGTTAGGATTATGTTTAAGTTTAGGGTTAGTTTTAGGGTTAGAGTTATCTTTACGGTTAGGGTTAGGGTTAATGGTTTGGGTTGGGGTTAGTGTTACCGTTAGTGATTTGGGGTTAGGATTAGGGTAGGGTTAGATTTAGGGTTTAGGTTAGGGTTAGGGTGGTTAGGGTCAGGGTTAAGGTTAGGATTAGGCTTAGGGTTAGGGTTCGGGTTTAGACTTAAGGTTCTGGTTAGTTTTAGGTTTAGGGTTAGGGTTAAGGTTTTTGTTTGGCGTTAGAGTTAGGGTTAGGGTTAGGGTTAGGGTTCGGTCTGCGGAATAGGGGTTAGGTTTAGATTTAGGGTTAGTGTTTGGGTTAGGGTTAGGGTTAGGGTTAGGGTTAGTTTTAGGGGTAGGGTTAGGGTTAGGGTTAGGTTTAGGGTTTAGGGTTAGCGTTCAGGTTAGGGTTAGGTTTAGGGTTAGGGTTAGTGTTAGGTTTAAGGTTACCCTTAGGGTTAGGGTTAATGTTACCTTTAGTGATTTGGGGCTAGGATTAGGGTAGGATTAGATTATGGTTTAGGTTATGGTTAGGGTGATTAGGGTCAGAGTTAGGGTTAGGATTAGGGTTAGGGTTAGAATTAGAGTTAGGGTTAGGGTTCGGGTTAGGGTTAGGGTTAGGATTAGGTTCAAGGTTTGTTGTAGTTTGGGTTAGGGTTAGGGTTTAGGTTTCGGGTAAGGGTTAGAGTTAAGGATTGGATTAGGGTTAGGTTTAGGGTTAGGTTTAGTGGTTAGGGTTAGTTTTAGGGTTAGGGATAGTTAGGGTTAGGGTTGGGTTTAGGGTTAGGGTTAGGGTTAGTGTTAGCGTTGGGGCTAGGGTTAGGGTTAGGGTTCAGATTATGGGTTAGGGTTAGGGTTAGGGTTAAGGTTAGGGTTAGGGTTAGGGTTAGGGTTAGATTTAGGCGGAGTGTTAGGGATACAGTTAGTTTTAGGAGTTAGGGTTACGTTTAGGGTTAGGGTTAGAATTAGGGTTAGGGGTAGGGGTAGGGTTAGGGGTTAGTGTTAGTTTTAGGGTTAGGGTTAGGTGTTAGGGTTAGGGTTATGGATTGGGTTAGGGTTAATGTTACCATTAGTGATTTGGGGTTAGGATTAGGGTAGGATTGGATTTAGGGTTTAGGTTACGGTTAGGTTTAGGGTTCCGGTTAGGTTTAGGTTTAGGTTAGGTTTAGGGTTAGGGTTAGGGTTAGGGTTAGTGTTCGTGGTAGGGTTATGGTTAGGGTTAGGTTTAGGGTTTAGGGTTAACGTTCAGGTTAGGTTTAGGTTTAGGGTTAGGGTTAGTTTTAGGGTTAGGGTTATCTTTAGGGTTAGGGTTAGGGTTAATGGTTTGGGTTGGGGTTAGTGTTACCGTTAGTGATTTGTGGTTAGGATTAGGGTTAGGGTTAGGCTTAGGGTTAGGTTCAAGTTTTGTGTTGGTTAGGGTTAGGGTTAGGGTTAGGGTTTAGGTTTAGGGTAAGGGTTAGGGATAGGATTAGTGGTTAGAGTTAGGGTTAGGGTTAGGGTTTACGCTTAGGGTTAGTGTTAGTAGTACTGTTAGGGTTAGGGTTAGGGTTAGGTTTAGGGTTAGCGTTAGTGTTAGTTTTAGGATTAGGTTTAGGTTTAGGGTTAGGGTTGGTTAGCGTTAGGGTTAGGGTTTAGGTTTCGGGTTATAGTTAGGGTTAATTTTAGGGTTAGATATAGGGTTAGGGATTAGGGTTAGAGTTAGGGGTTAGGGGTTAATGTTAGCGTTCGGATTTAGGTTTAGCGTTAGGGGTTAGGGTTAGGGTTAGGTTTTAGGTTTCGCCTTAGGGTTAGGGTTAAGGTTATGGTTAGGGTTTCGTATTAGTGTTAGGGTTAGGGGTTAGGGTTAGGGGTTAGGGTTTAGGGGTTAGGTTTAGGGTTTAGGCTTAACGTTAGGGGTGAGGGTTAGGGGTTAAGGGTTAGGGTTAGGGTTAGGGTTAGGGTTAGATTTAGGGTTAGGGTTTAGTGTTAGGGTTAGGGTTAGGGTTAGGGTTACGGTTAGGATTAGGGTTTGGGTTAGGGTTTCGGGTTAGGGTTATGGTTAAGGTTAGGTTTAGGTTTAGGGTTAGGGATTAGGGTTTGGGTTAGGGTTAGGGTTAGGGTTAGGGTTAGGGTTTGGGTTAGTGGTACGGGTAGGGTTAGGGTTTAGGGTTAGGCTTAGGGGTTAGTGTGGTTAGGGTTAGGGTTAGGTTTAGGGTGTAGGGTTTACTGTTAGGGTTAGGTTTAAAGTTATGGTTAGGGTTAGAGTTAGTTTTAGAGTTATTGTTATGGGTTAGGGTTAGTGTTAGGGTAAGGTTTACGGTTAGGGTTTAGGGTTAGGGCTTAGGGTTAGGGTAGGTTTACAGTTAGGGTTAGCCTTAGGGATTGTGTTTGGGGTTAGAGTTATGGTTAGGGTGGTTATGTTTAAAGTTAAGGTTAGGGTTAGGGGTTAGTTTTAGCATTAGGGTTAAGGTTATGGTTGTTAGGGTTAGGGTTAGTTTAAGGGTTAGGGTTAGGGTTAGGGTTAGTGTTTGAGGTTAGCGTTAGGATAGGGTTAGAGTTAGGGTTTAGGGGTACGGTTAGGGTTAGTGTTAGGATTAGGGTTTGGGGCAGCCATTCGGGTTAGGGTTAGTGTTAGTGTTAGGGTTAGGGTTAGAGTTGGTTTTAGGGTTAGTGTTAGGGGTTAGGCTTAGTGTTAGGGTAAGTTTTAGGGTTGGGGGTTACGTTTAGTGTTAGGGGTAGTGTTAGCGTTAGGGTTAGAGTTGCAGATTAGATACTTATAAATCGGGAAGAACTTCATGTCTCTGAGCAAATTAGAAAGCATTCTTCTTACAATGTAAAGGTTAATGAATGCATCAAATTGCAGTGTTATAAGCTTATTCATTGTGTAGTTGGAGATACGCTACTTAAAAATACGGATAAATTGATGTTTCTGAGCAATCTAGAAAGCGTTCACTGGAACCGGTTAAGCTTGCTGTAGGCAACAAGCTCGAGGCTGCCAAGCATATTTAGGGTGAAGAGTTGCAGATAAGGTTCTTCTAAAGTAGGGAGAAATGGATGTTTAAGATCCACCTAGAAAGCCTTCACTGGAGACGGTAAAGCTTGCTGTAGGCAACAAGCTAGAAATTGCCAAGCATATTCAGGGTGAGTGTTGCATCTAAGCTACTTCTATTTGGGAGAACTGGCTGTTTCTGAACCACCTAGAAAGCATTCACAGAAGCCTGAAAAGCTTACTGTAGAGAACATGCTGGAGCCTGCCAAGCATATTCAGGGTGAAGAGTTGCCGCTAAGCAACTTATAAAAATGGAGGTATTGATGTTCCTGAGCAACCTAGAAAACGCTCGTAGTAGAAGGGAAAGCTTACTGTAGGAAACAAGATAGCGTCTGATAAGCATAGTCATTGCGAAGATTTGCAGCTAAGCAAGTTATATATAAGGAGAAACAGAGAAAGCGTAAATACTAGAAAGTAAAGGTTTCTTTAGATAACGGGATACCGGCAGAAAAGCAAATTGATAAGTTTCTCAGCTAGAAGTCTTAGGTGGAAAGCATGAAATGTTCCCGAGACATAGTGATAGTGTTCAGAGTAGAAAGTAAAGGTTTCTTTAGATAACGGGATACCGGCAGAAAAGCAAATTGAGAGAGAATTTTTGCCGCTAGATTACATAGAAAGACAGCATGAGTTGTTTCTGAGAAAAACAGTGAGCCTTCATAGTAGAAAGTAAAGTTTCCTTTAGACCACAGGATACTGGCAGAAAAGCAAATTGAGTGAGAAGTTTCGCCGATAAACTTCTTAGAGAACCAGCATGAAATGATCCTGAGAAACAGAGAAAGCATGAATATTAGAAAGTAAAGGTCCAGTCCAACTCAGCTGGCTCCCCAGTAGCCCCGCCCCCACCTCACACCAGTAACCCTACAGCCTTCCCCAGTTGCCTGAGTGGGAACACGGGTGTCTAGTACACCCTGCTGGCTGTCCAGGGAGGGGCACGAGCAGTCACAGCAGGTACATTGTTGGGGGGGGGGGGGTTACAGCTGCACAAGAGAGGTTACAGCTGCACAGAGGGGCTGTTACACCTGTACAAAGGGGAATACATCCAAACAAAGGGGGTGTTACACCCTCAAAATGGGGGTTCCACCCTCAGAAACGGTTGTTACACCTGCACAGAGGGGGGTTTCCTTCCATCCAGAGGGCTGTTTCTCCTCCCCAGCACCCCTTTCTCCACCCAACCAACCATTCCACCCCCTCCATAGGGTGTTTCAGCACCTTCAAAGAGTGTTTCCCTCCATGCTAAGGGCT
>JANHGL010006524.1:0-16905 GCA_024611195.1 Ceyx melanurus
AGCCAGGCCGAGCGTGACCCTTGCGCGGCCCCGCAGAGCCGGCCGGGCGGCGCTCGGCACCTCAGCGGCGGAGCGTTCTCCGGCCACCCGCTCCGCATAAGGCCAAGGCTTTCCGACTTCAGCCACAGTGCTGGCTAAGTCGGGGAAGGCAACACGGAGCGAAGCCGCGCGTCCCCCCGTCTCGTCTCGGCGGTGGGCTCCGGCAGCGGCTGAGCGGGCCAGCATGGCGCGGGGCGCGGAGCCGGCGGGCGAGCCGGGGCGCTGTGGTCAGTGCGGGGCGGCGGGCGGCCGGGGCGGCGGCCCGCGGCTGGGGGACTCCGGTGCGGTGGCCGCCGCCCCGGAACGCGGCGCGTCCTGGCGGTGGCTCCTCTGCGGCTGCCAGTAGTGGCCGGTGTGCGCCGAAAGGCGGGGGAGGCGCCCGAATCTCCTTCAGCGTTTGTTTGTTGTTTCTCGTTTAGGATCTGTGGTTGCCTATTTTACCTCTGCAAAGTGTCTTCTTTATCTCGGTCATGCACTGTCCACTTGGGTAAGTAAAATGCTGGCCCGATAGAAGTAGAATTTGTCATGTTCTAGCTTTGACTTACCTCAACGTTATTGGTGCTTTCCCCAAAAACATCTTGACCAAATAACACCGCTGTGAAACCAGGGGTCTTTCTACAACACCTAACGTGGCAGTTAAAAGTCCTCACAATCTCTACATGATCTGTTGCAGTAGATCCAGTTTTCATCAGTGTAGAGCAGTGCTGTACTCCATTTCCCAAGGGCCTGCTTCTGTGTGGCATTTATGCTTCTAAGTAACTACAGAGAGAAGCAGAGTCCGTGGCAAAATGAAAGGTAGCCCATTGCAACATGCATTTGAAGGTCTTGTATGCTTACTAATGAGAAATGCTTGGTGTTTATGATGGGCCCATTGCTACCAGTCGTTAGCAAACCTGTTGTGAGAGCATCAAGAGATGTTGCTGGCAGAATGGTTGTCTTCTGAAAAGCTTGCTTTCTGTACCAAAGGAATGGAGTGCAACAATTTTTAATCTCTGGAAGTCTACTGAAAAAAAATAATCTAAAAATCCACACTGAAAATAGACAATCTGGTTCTGTTCCTTAGAATGAAGTTAGGAATGTGTGTATCTCATAATACAATCTTATGTCTCCATCCAATAACTTGATGTGGAAAGAAGTGGAAGTTTTCCTCTCTGATATTTCCTGTTGTGTCTTGGATTTGGACTAGCTGAAGGTATGCTTTGTATAGCATGCAGCAACTATAGCACTGAAAGGTTACAACACTGCACACCTGACTGGCAGAATCTCCCTTCATGTGCCTGGTAGGCCTTGGGGCTGCTCTTGGAGCACCCCAGGAAAGTTGACAAAGCAGAGCTTGCAAACGATGGTCCAGGCTATAAGAGATTGCAGGGTGTCTACTCGGCTTTCAGCAGCACTGATAGTCTGCTGTTAGTTCCAGGGTGTTTTCTGTGGTGCTGAAAATCTCAACTCAACATAAAGGCAATAAATTTTGACAGAACTGGGCACCTTTTTTATCTCCTTTAGTGTTCTTGCAGCCTGGATGTGCTTGCTAATGGGAACAAGAAGCAAGCACCTTAACTTTCAGAACCCAGTATTTGTTCTAAACTGGCTCTGTCCACCGTGCAAAACCTGAGGGAAATGTGTTTTTGTTGTAGTTGAGGGAGCTAGTTTGGTTTCTTTGTCGCTAAGCCATTCCCAAATACAGAGAGAAGCTGTAAATAATTAAACATGTCACATTACCACAAATGTTTGGATTTGAACGAATTCTGGGCTCTGGCTTAAGCTCTGCTCATCTCTGTGTGTGCTTGCCCTCCATGATCTGCATAGGCTGGGCTGTGCTGCTGAGCCAGAGCTTCAGGCTTTACATAGCTGCTCTGTTTGTGTGAATCCATTGCTGTCTGTCACTTGGAAGTAAAGGAGAGAGAGAATGACACCTTGGTGGTGGCTACCCTTAGGCCAGTTGCCATTTAACAGCATTACCTGTGCCACTGGGACCTCAGAAGGCCTGTCTGTAGGTGCAGTCTGGCTGCTGCTTAACTTTCCTGCAGTTCTGAGATGGAATTATACCCGAGATGATTCTAAGGATAATTATAATGACAGAGGAATAAGGACCATTTTTAAAAGAATGGTGAACCTAAAGAGCTGTAGTTACTTAAAAGAGTTGAAATACCCATATTTTGAGTTGTTTTCAAGTGTGATTAAGTACATATAAATCCAGGCTTTGCCCATTTCTGAAGGCAATATTTAAATTTCAGTAGATCTTTGAAATTGCAAACTTGCTTCAAACCTCTGTAATTGACTAATACTTGTTCTTATCATGCTTGCTCTTTATGGCTTTCATCTCTTGAAAGAAATGAATGCTTCCAGGTTTAAATGGTTTTAGTTACTACAAAAATTATCTGTGTGGATTAGCTTGATCAAAATATTATAGGTAAATATGTTAGATAAGGTTGAACAGAGTTCACAGATTCCTTAAATGAACTGTATGGCAAAATCCTGATCTCAAAGAGTCAAATCAGTCTTCCTCTGAGTTTTGGGCGAGACTTGGTTTTTCACTTTGACAGTCTGACTTTCACATATATAGATTTTTCTTTATTTCTAAAAATTATTTCATCACGTCAGAATTTAGTAACTGAAAAATCTCTGAATAAAGAAAACAAACACCCAAACTTCTGTTAAGAAATTTTATTTATGAAAGTACTTTTTTAACTTGATTTTTCTAGTTAAATAAACAGTTACTTGGCTGATCAAAACATAGTTAACCCACCTGCATGTACTGTAAGTGGAATGGAGTAAAAAGGTAGCTTGGCTCATACTAAGCTTAAGTGAGTGCTGGATGTGGGAAATTATATCCTTGTGTTTTCATTGCTGGAGGGCTTTTTATATACTCCTACTACCCATGGCATAAAATGCTTCTGGAGAGTGAAAATTGGTTTACTGCACACATGAGGGCACATCTAAGATGTTCATGCCTGTATTTGAATTTTTTTTTCCATTGGTTTTAGTTATAAACCACACAAAATATGGAATTTTCTTTCTTGGAACAGGTGAATTTTTTCTTCTCACATGATTGGGATGTAATTCTGTTCTGCGTGGTTAAGGAAATAAATATGAATTTATAATTTATAATTGTAATGTTCACTGAAACTTCCTTCAGAGAACTTTAATAACATTACAATTCTTTGTAGTGCTTTGATAATACATTGCAGATTTTAATCAAACCTTTTGCAGTGATTTTACCCCTATAGATAGTGTGCTTTTAATGTATCTCTTGAGTGCTGAGTTATAGGATATATTGGATTTGCTTTTTAAACAACTTGCTTTTAAAAAAAGTGCTTTTGTGTTGCACCTCCCCCAGCCCTTCAGAATATTTGAGGTCCGTAGAAATTTGTACTATTTGCTGTATTGCATAGCAGTGCTTATTTAAGATAAGGCAACAGAAGAAAACAGCTTTATGTTTGCTTTATAAAAGAACAACATTAGGACCCTTATTAAACAAACTGTATGCCTAGAACAGTGTGAGTGATTTCTATCACAGAAAGCATTTTCTGCATTGCATTTCTTGCAGTATGTTTAAAAGTCAAGTGAGTTGTGACTCCCATCGTGTGATAAACTCCATGTAGTCATTAGCAAGCTACAGGTCTTTTTGGTATCAAAGAGGAGAAAAAGTACTTGACTTGGACATGTTTAGCATTTTGGGTATCTGGCTTTTTTTGCCTCTACTAAATGGAATCAGAAAATGACAATGTTTTATTGAAAATAGGCTAAAGCAGTGAGGTTTGCAAAAGGCTAAACAAGCTGCAGTGTTCTCCCTCAGTGACATGCCCATGCTTAACATCATGAAAGAGCTAAAGTCCATTGATTTCAGAAACTCTGGTCAATATTCAGAACAACACCTTCCTTTATTTACCCCTGTCTGTCCTGATTTGGCTTGACTGGCTCTTGTGTTTTAAAGCAGTGTTTAAGCTTTGATCATCTAAGAGCAAACACCACCTTGAGGGATGTAGTGATAAAAAAACCTCAAAACAACCACCACAAGAAAAACGGACAAACAAAAACCTCTACCACAACCTGCTCGGACCTCCCGAGAGCCCCTCCACTTGCTTCGCTGTTTGCTGCAGGCTTTATGCAGGGCCCTGGGGAGCTATGCAGTGTGTGCTGGCTGGGTGCAGTGACCCGGGCTGTCCTCTCTGCTGCTCTGCCAGGGGGATCGGATGTGGCACTTCGCCGTGTCCGTGTTCCTGGTGGAGCTCTACGGCAACAGCCTGCTCCTGACTGCGGTGTATGGACTGGTGGTGGCAGGATCCGTCCTCCTCCTGGGAGCCATCATTGGAGACTGGGTGGACAAGAACTCCAGGCTCAAAGGTTAGTTGCCTTCAGCACGTTGAGTACTTTGGGATGGGGAAAATGGCGATGCAAAGATGACAGTGATGGAGTTAACTCCTGGCGTCGGGTGGGAGAATGGGGCCTGCTCCTTTCTTTTTCAAGAGGGGTTATTTCTCAGAGTGGCAATAATTACACAGGCAGGAAAACAGTTTTACATCAGGGTATGTCCACTGCTCAGGCCAAACATGTACAACACATAGAAATGGGCATCTGGAAAAGAAATCCAGACCGAGTTCTTTTACAGTCCAGTGCTAACATATGCTCCCATTATTTGTTGTCTTATGGACGCAACCAGTGTGAACGTGCACTGCATTTGCATTACACACATTTTCCCATGTGTGTGCCCTAGTCTGGTCTGTAAATAACATGACATGCAGTTCTTGGTATATATTTTCGTTTTCCAAGAGTTTACAAAGCAGTGTCACTTACACGGTGTACTGAGAATGAATTTGAGAGACTCAAGCTACATCTTGGCTTTACCCCTTTAAAAGTAGTATCAGCTCTGAAGCCTCTGCAGTTTGGGGTTTGATGGGGCAGTGGCTTACTTGGACTGGGAATTGTGAAGAGCTGTGAGCTGCAACTTCAAAGCTCTTACCAGCAGAGAGTTTGTTTCTCTAAGATGGTGGAAAATTCCAAGTCTAATATGAAGAGTAGTTTTGCCACTTAGTTTTGAGGGGAGAATAGGAAAATAAAAACATTTCAAAGAACCTGTGCATGTTCTTGATTATAACTTTTTTAAGCTTCTAGTTTGCTCATTCCTATGTTCCTGTTGATCTCTGTTTTGATGTCAAACAGTGGCCCAGACGTCCTTGGTTGTGCAGAATGCATCTGTCATCCTGTGTGGTGTTATCCTGATGATAATCTTCTTGTTTAAGACACAGCTTTTGACCTTGTACCACGGATGGCTTCTTGTGAGTGCTTAAACTTGCTGATAAGGAATTAACTTGCAAAACATTTTGGGGACAATTTCTTCCTAGTCTGTTTAGAGATTCCTGGGAGCTAAAACTGGCAAATTGTGAGCTAGGTGGGTAAACAGGAGTGATTGTTTTCTGTTTCGTCTGAAGAATGACACTGAATTGTTTGGACTTGAGTGTGAAAGTGTCTTTTCTGGTTGTGCAGGGTAGAGATGATCTTCCTTCATCAGTGTTCTCACACTGTCACTCTCTCTCCTGTTTCTCTAGACGCTGTGCTATATCCTGGTTATCACCATAGCAAACATTGCCAACCTGGCCAGCACTGCCACAGCTATTACAATTCAGAGGGACTGGATTGTTGTGGTTGCAGGGGAAGACAGAAGCAAGCTGGCAGGTGAAATATGTTGCCTTTTTAATACCTTACTTTCTGAGCTTGAGCTTTAAACTACTTTGAGAGAGATCACCCCATCTTTGAGCTCCAGATATGATGAGAAAGCAGCAGGTAAAAAGGGCAGCCTTTGTTTTCCTTTCTTCCTGCTCTGGACTGCACTTACTGAGATTAGCAATTACTTCTGCTAATTACAGTTCAGTTGGGCATCCCTAAACTTGTCCTGTCCTTCTTTCAGTCCTACCACAGCTTTGTCAGGAGAGCTTTAGTCTTGCTGAACAACAAACAAACATACAGCACACACTTAAATAGCCAGTGTTTAATAGAAAAGCTATTTAACTCCCAGACACTTAAAGCCAAGTGTTGCAATACTTTATTTTTAGGTCCCTGGAATGGAACAGAGAATTGTTGCGTAACTGGGCTCCTCACACAGGGATCAAAGAAAGAGGTGCATGAGAATGAAGTCCAAAACAGTAAAGTGGGTGGATCAGGAAATTGCCAGTAGGAAATGCTGTGCATGCAGATAGATTTGAAGTCTTGCACTTGTCTTCAGATGTCTAAGTCAGAGTTGTGAACACTTTTCAGCTGGAACCTAAAGCTTTGTACTGTTGTCAGTTGATACCTTTGGTATTAGACTACAGTCTTTTTTTTTTTTTTGTCTAGTGGATATTTTTCCTCCTTTTTTCCCCCCTGCTTGCATAGTGACATGGCATTACTAGGGGAAAGGATGAGTTCCCATTCAAATTCTACTGCAGTCTTGACACTGCTGGGATGTGAGAGGTTGCTTGGGATCCTGCCCTTAACACACTGAACCTGACTCTCCTTAGTGAGGGTCACTCCTAGTACCAGGGCTGTTGACACCAAGGGAGTATAGGGCAGATCTTTGGCTATGCTGCTGCTTCTGTAATATCAAGTGTCAGAAGCAACTCTCTTTTTTTTTATTATTATTATTACTTTTTAGATGGCTTGAGCAGTGTATAGGGGCTCCGAGTCAACACTAAGAGGAGTAAAGCATTCCCAGAGAGAAGAACTGATACTGAAGTGCAAACAAGGCACAGAAAAGCTTAATGTTGCCAAGACATTTGTAGCTCTCCAAAACATCTCTGGGACTAAAGATTTTAATCTGATGTGTGGAGTTTTGCTACAGGCCTAGGCAGCATTCCAGCTTCTGGACTCTTCATTTTGTGTGCAGCTGCTTAAACTACTCATAAAGTTCAGTTTACATGCCAGAGGCTTTTGAAGGGATTTGAATCCTATATTGCAGATTTTTCTCCAGTGGATGAATCTTATTTCCCTATCCAATCCAGGAAAAGCTACTTCTTAGGGACACTAAAAGTGTATTGCTTTCACTTCAGAAGCATGCAGATTTTCCACCACAGTCTTCCCTTTTGACATTGCAGTGCAGTTCTAGGTCATGCCTTTGGTAGAACAGCAGTACAGGTTAACTTCATGTGAATCACTAAAGATAACAATACCATCTGTCTGCAAAAACACTCAAGTTCTAATGGTTCCCATTAACCTTTCTTCTCGTTCCTGGCCTTGTTCAGCAAGTCATCTCCCCAGTCTGTACTCCTTACTACAAGAGATAAGGAACAGACCACACCTGCAGGGTGTCCTGCCTATGCACTGCTGCATGGGCTCCCACAGAACTGTAGGACCCCTTCTGTGGTGTACTGGAAAACCAGGCAAGAGGTTACTCTAAATTCCAAGGCAACTCCTAATTTAAAACCAGAAACCACACAGAACTAAGCACCTTAGTCAAACAGCTCTATCTAAAGGATCTCCCCCAGGCTAATGAGGGGTGTTAAGTTTTTTTAATCATAATGGAGGTTGGAGACTACTGAATTTCCTTACATTAAACACCAGTATTGACTTTGCAGCAGCACCGTTAACTTTCCTTAAAGAGGTATCTTAATTAAGTTAGGGAAATAAAAAATTGGCTTCCCCTTCTTCATTGTCCTTGATTATTTTTTTTCCCATTTGTTCTTACTTTGTATCTTTCTTGAGTGGAAATACTAGCCTTCCTCAAATATCTCAAAAACCAAAGCTTAGTTCTTGCCATTTCTGAAGCCAAGTATTATGCAAGTGTCTAACTTGCTCATCTTGGTTCATCATCAGTCAAATAGTTACCATTGAATTGACTTGGAATTTTAAATAGAATAACTGAAACATTTCTGAATGCTAAGGAATAATTCTCCAGAGATTCAGAAAAGCAGCCTCATACTGGTAAACAGTCTCACTTGCCCTTAAAAAGCCTGTGATTTTATATTAGGACTCTAAAGTGGGTTTGAGACATACTTCTGAGCAGCCCAAAGCCCTGATGTGCAGAACTATTGTCTACTGACTTCTAGGGCAGAACAATGTCGCCATCAATGGGAAATTTAGAAGAGCACAGAGGGTGTGACAGCAGAATGGGTAAGGCTGGGGAGGCAGCCCTTATCAGTAAATGGAGGATGCATTCAAGCTAAGAAAGGGATGCTTGTTTTCACCATGAATGTGAAAGAGTGTAGTAGAAAGGAGGGAGGACTTTGTGGCTCACAAAGTTCTGAGACTGTCAGCTACCATCACCCAGTGTGACTCAATAAGGAAACTTAAAGCCATTTCAAAGGTCTGCTGCTATCATGGTGGGTACTGTGGTCATCAGTTGAAAGCAAATGGAGAAGATCAAGAAATACATGGTCTGGTATTAGGAGAGAGTAGTTGCTTAAAATATCTTTACAGGAGAGAATCACATGAGATTCACACGGGTGTCTGGAGTTGTGCATGTTAGTTTTGCATGTTACAGAGGTAGGCTGAGGAGCCCATAATGCACTAGACTATAAGGCAGTCTGGTATTGTGACTTGACAGTTCTCCCTGCAGGAGTACACCTCTCCTGTAAATGTGGAAGACCTCCTGCAGACAGAGCTGGCAGGAATAGGGATTTGGTTTATCAGCCTTGCTTGACACAGTAACTTCAACAGTGGAAACACTTCAGAGGGAGCCCCAGTTAGCAGTCTAACTCCTGCAGCAAAGCTTCTTGACTTGATAGATCTGCTTGTGCAATTCTCAGTTATGTTAGTGAATATTTCACTGTAAGTGTTGGGCAATTACCTGACATAATGAAATAATTTCTAACAGATATGAATGCCACAATAAGAAGAATTGATCAGTTGACCAATATCTTGGCCCCAATGGCAGTTGGCCAGATAATGACGTACGGCTCCCCAGTGATTGGCTGTGGATTTATTTCTGGCTGGAACCTGATGTCAATGTGTGTGGAGTATCTGCTGCTCTGGAAAGTTTATCAGAAAACCCCCACTCTGGCTCTCAAATCTGCCAAAGCTGAAGAATCGGAACTGAAGCAGCTGAATGCAAAGAAAGGTATGGAAAACATAACAGTAACTGCCCAAATTCAGTCTGTTAATCCTGTCGTTCAAACTGAAATGTTGGCTTCTACACACACTGTTTTGAGACTACAGAGCTTTCCACTCACAGCCTGGATGTTTCATGGTTTGCATCTAGATACCAGATTTTGATCCAAGTAACAATACTTTGTACAGGAATCCCATAGAATGCAATCAAAGAATGAGTTCTCTCCCCTTAAATCTCTGAGTAAGCCTGCCCTGTTCTTTAAGGCTAAAGGTGAGGAATGCTCCTATCCATCCATACCACACAGCCCTTCCCTTGTAGTGTCTACAAGCAAAACAGTCTCTGTAGGACTCTTTCTTGCCAGTATATCTGTACTTACATATAGTACTAACAGACTTTCAGGAGGTGGTAATAATTGTAGTCTGGCATGGTTTAGTGAGTTCCACATGCTGCAGGAAAAGATGGGGTGGGGGTAATAAAAATCTACTTTTACCTCCTTCTTTGCTTCCTTGGCCAAGCTGAACAACTGGGATTTGCAGTGTAGATAGCTGAGACTAAAAGCAACCTTAAAATTTATATTAAAAGTCTTAATTTCATAAAGTGCTGATATCAGCAATTAAAATAGTTTCAGAAGCAGACTTTTTGTTTTGAAGCACTTGAAACATCAGCTACTGAAAGACAAAACTGAAGGGGTTTCCTGTTTTTATGGTGGCAGCATGTGAATGCTACTGAAAGCTCGTGCTGTGGTCTCCCAGCTACAATATGTTGTGTTTGGAATTTGTGGTGTTTGTTTGGGTTTTTTGTTGTTTTGTTGGTTTTTTTTTAAAGAAAGATTATAAAGAATTACTGTTTGTTTGTTTTCTCTAAAAGCTGGCTAGTAGGCTGTTCTTCTCTCAGTATATAGTGGTTTCAAGTCCCAGCCAGCAGATTGCTTGTGGTAATAGCTGGTCCAGTGTTGGACTAGGCTGATGGTAGCCTGGGTAGCAAGACAAAGAGCATAGAAGGCTCTGTAGCTTTGAAACTGTCTCTTAAATGCTGATATTGAAACATTCAGCAAATGTCAACATGTGGAAAACCTCTCCTAGTCTTTGCTATTGCAGGATTCTGGTGGAAGACTTGCATTTTTTAAAAACTGCAAAAATACTTTGTGTGTCTTGCTGCGTGTGGAGTTTGCCTCAAATCTGACAGTGTGAAAACACTGCTCGGGCACCTGAATATTTGTATCGTTTCTGCCAACATTACTAATCTAAATGCTGCAGTGGGGTTTGGGGATCTTTCTTTGCGACTAGTGGAAGTGAAAAGGAATTTGTAGAAAAGCATGGGCTGAGATTTTGCTTTTAAGTCAAGTTTTGGACACTTCTAGCTGTGGTGGGCTTCAGCGAGTGTCTCTGCCCTGGTTCTTCTGCTATGATGTGAGATACCAACAGAGAAGTTCATTCCCTCCTTTCTGTGGTTACTGCTTTAGAACATACAAAATTGTGTTGAAATTGTGACTAACATTAGCATTCATTAAGCAAGCAATTTCGTTATGGAAATGGAGAATTCAGTCACAAGTCTCTGGAAAAGAATCAAGCTGTCCTTTCTTTTACCTCAGGGTAATTAACCAGGCAGCAATTTAATTGGATAAGGAGAAACTGCACTTTTTCTCAGTATGCAGGTGGGATTTAAGGACATTTGAAAGCATTTAAGAAATCAGAGGAAGGTTGACTGGGAATTGGACTGGTGCACTCCTGCAGCAGCGAACTGACTGCAGAGCATTTCCCTGCAATTTGCGCTGTGCTTTCCAGGCCGGGGCGTGTCTAACGGTCACTTTTCTGTTCCAGAGGATGCCATGAAGCCTGCTGAGGGGGTGCAGTTACTTGCTGAGAGAGACGTGAATGTTAATCCCCCGCAGGAGGAGACGGGCTGCACTGCCCGGCTGGCAGAGCCCTTCCTGACGTTCCGCGATGGCTGGGTGGCCTACTACAACCAGCCGGTGTTCCTGGCGGGCCTGGGCCTCGCCTTCCTCTACATGACTGTCCTGGGCTTTGACTGTATCACTACAGGCTACGCCTACACGCAGGGCCTGAGCGGCTCCGTGCTGAGCCTGCTGATGGGGGCCTCGGCAGTCACCGGGATCATGGGAACGGTGGCTTTCACTTGGCTCCGCCGCAAGTGCGGCCTGGTGCGCACCGGCCTCCTGTCGGGTGCAGCACAGCTGGCGTGCCTGCTCCTCTGTGTCATCTCTGTGTTCGTGCCTGGCAGCCCCCTGGATCTCACCGTCTCCCCCTTTGCTGACATCAGTGCCAGGCTGTTCGAAAGTGATCCGTTGCCCACTATAGCATCTCCAGAAGAGAAGCCCGGGGTGGTTTTTGCAACTGGAATGCCCACCTTGATAAATGGGTCTACTGCTCCTGCTAATGGTGACCCAGAGATGAGTCCTGAGCCAGTGCCTTTAATCTCTGTTAGCCTCCTGTTTGCAGGAGTCATTGCTGCTAGAGTCGGTAAGTATTACACCTCTATACAAAACTGTCCTGTTGACTGCTTTTTAGGCTAAAAATTAGAGTGCCTGTTGACTAAAAACCAACTTGAGTTTAGAATTGCAGGCTACAGTGTGAATTGACCCATTCCTAAGGCAAATTTGTTACACTTCACCTAAAAATGAAACTATTGCAGCAGCACTGCCAGTGCAGGGACTACAGTATTAATTTCTGCCTCATGTATTGCCAGTGGGAGATCAGTTACCATATTTGGAGGTGCTTATCTCTGAATGATCTTCCTTCACAAGCCAAATAAAGCCATCTGTTAATAGGAATCAGAAATAAACATATCTGGTATGAAAACCTTAAAAAGCTTAGCAATTTAAAATAAATTATTCTAACATTTTTTTCTAATTATCTGACCTTTAAAACTTGTGACCAGCAGAGGCATTTAGAACAGAAACCTTGATTTGGATGACAGCTTCATTTGAGAGGAGTTGCTGGTTAGAGTAGTATTAGTACCTGTCAACAGAAGAGGCAGTCAAGTACCTAAATGTAATGAACAACAATTATCATCTGTAGAATTTATCTGCTCTTAATCTCTGCAGCTTGTACTGAATTCTGGAGGAATCAAATACTTGTGTCATATGCATTAACTTTGCTTGCAAGATAAACTCTTAAAACAGAATCGTAATTTCTCAGTCCATTATGATTCAGCAGGAGCTAGTGTCAGCTGAGACTTCTCTGCATAAGATGTCTGCAAAACACTTGTCAGTTGTAGCTAGCATGAAAACCTTGTGAACAGCTGGAAAACAGCTGTTAAAATAAGGAACAGATGAACAGAACATTCATCTATTCTGTTGATGAACGATGAACGTGTCATCGTTTGTCATGTTGAGGCAAGGTGTGACAGGTGAGTTCATATGTCCCACTCTATTATTTCAGGGAACAGTAGTAAAGGGAGTAAATTGCTCCTGACAGCCAGTGTGAAATCCATTCTGGTGTGACAAGAAGCTAGTTTGTCCCGTGCATTTGGCAGAAGTGAGTGTTTGGAAGTATGCACTGAATTGTGTCAGCAATGAAAGCCTGTCAGGAGAAGCTCAGTTGTGTGCATAACTCTTTTTTTTCTCTCTGTAGGCCTTTGGTCCTTTGATTTGACTGTCACACAGTTGCTCCAAGAAAATGTGGTAGAATCTGAAAGAGGCATCATTAATGGTGTCCAAAACTCCATGAATTACCTTCTTGATTTGCTGCACTTCATCATGGTCATCTTGGCCCCAAACCCTGAAGCTTTTGGCTTATTGGTGCTTATTTCTGTGTCTTTTGTTGCAATGGGCCACATAATGTACTTCAGATTTGCCCAAAAAAGCTTGGGAAAACAACTTTTTATTTGTTGCACTCCTGATCCCAAAGCAGCCCCTGACAGTCCACCACCTGGTAATACATCTACTGTCTGAAAGCATCCACTTATTTTTTACTAACTTCTACACAAATATCATGGTTAAACACATATATTGCCTTTTGTGACCTGGTCTAAGGTGTTTCTCTAGAGTTGAATGCATATCTTAGCTATTGGAGAAAGCTGTCCCAAAGGAGCTAAGATTCATCTTGCAGTGACCCTGTAGAAATATTTCCTGCTTGGCACAGGACAGCCTAGTTGGATCTCAAGAGCTGCTGTTTGAAAAGATCCCCTAAAGTTACACATTCAGTATTTGATCACAAAATAATGATGAATTTGTTGCTGACCCCCACGTGAATAACTTTGAGTCATTATGCATACTCATGTTCATGAATTCTGAACAGCTCTTCTGCTTGTTGAGCAAAACAAGAGGGGTGGGTTTTTTTTTAGTTTTTTTCAGATTAACTTGATATACAGTATTTAGTTTGTGGGGTTTGTCTCTGTTTTTCCCTTACAGTGAATGGTTCTGCTCTCCTGTCATCTCAAATTGGTATCAGCATCCTTTTTGGTGTCCCACAGTGGACAGTTCAGTTCCAGTGTTTTCCCCAAATAACCTTTTTTTGTATTTGGTTCAGTTTAACTTTACAGAAACACCTTTGTATGTTAGTTTTGCATGTTTTCTTACTATTTGAGTACTAGGTACAAGGTATTGTGTTCCACTTTTGTTGCACTTCATAAAGTAAAACATAGCCTCATTTTAGCAGAAGCTGTTGGTGTAACATTATCAAGCATGGCTTTTTTTAATTGCAAAGGAGAGGTCTGCTTAGGTTTGTAGCAGAAAGTGCTAAGGTCGGGAGTACTGGTTCAGAAAGGTAAAGTAGGGCTAACACAGTTTTTGCCTCAGTAGCAGCTTTAGTTTATTTTTGAATGTTTATGTTTTCAGAAGCCCTATTAAAGCCTGAGTTATTGGAAAATTAGGAATCCAGGCAAAAGAAGTAAAAAAGTGGATTACTTGCATTTATCTGTCTCACATGTATGTGAATGTTAACTTAGTTTATTCTAATATACTGCTAAAACAGTGAGATGCTGGCTTGTGTGGCCCCCCCAAAGCAGCTTCAGAGCCAGGAAGAATAATACATCCCCTCTCATTTCCAGGGAGTTCTTGCATTTGTTGTTTATTGGGTTGGATTTTTGGATTGTTGGTTTTTGTTGGGTTTTGGTGCGTGTGGTTTGGGCTTTGGTTTGTGTTTTCACCCTGCAGGTTCTAACTCAGTACTTGCCCAAGTCTTGAGCCATGTGTGCACTTTGTGGAGAGTGCTCCACATGCTTTGCTTTCCTAGTGGAGCTGAGCCCAGCAGTGTTCTGAGATCCCTGTGGCATGGGAGGGGGACCCAAATCCGTGTCCAGTGGTGGTTTGCACAGTCAGTGTGCCAAACCAGCAGCAGCAGTGTGTGGAAAACGCACTCTGTAGCTTCTAAGGTGTTTTTTTCTTGTAGGTACAGTCACCTGGTTGCCAGAGTTCAGCCCTGGAGGTGTGTGAACTCCACTGACACTAAAGGCATTCCACCAGGGCTGGACTGTAATGAGCACATGATGGTTGTGACTAAATGGGATGCTCAAAGCCTCCAGTGGCTTTTGTCACATACAGCATTTTGTGATAGCATTGAAAGCAAAGGAGCAGGATCCAATGTACAACTAATGCCCTTGTATTCCTCAGTATTCCATAGCTGGGTGTAACAGTTCTCCTCCAAGTGGACCAAAGCTGATCATCACTGCTTTGTTACTGAAAGTTTCTCAGGGATGTTTTCACTAGCTTTATAAGCATTTATACTTTGACCAAGCTTTTGATGTTTGTTTTGATAAAATGTGTAAATTTAGAGTAGTTTTTCAAATTTGAGACTCAATCCTGGGTGTAACTTCTTAAGGAAAAGGGAATTTTGCCACCAGCAGTACTGAAAAGTCAGTTGACAAACAAACCAAGCTTATCTAGATGTGTAGAATAAATGTGCCCAGAGGATGGCTTACACAGTATGTGATCAGTACACCAGTGAAATACCTCTGATTGCCAAATATGTCTTCTCATGGGCACCTGATTCAGCTGGGACCAGATTTGAGCAGCACTGACTTTGTCAGTGAATGCCTCTGCTCTGCTCTCTTGACCATCTGAATGCCACTGTGTGCAGCAGGGAAACAAAGCTGCAGCTGCTCGTGGGCTGCACCAGCTTCCAGAGCACTGAGCACTGGATATCCTGGAGAGGATGTGTTCCTGAAGCCTGGGAGAGCTCTGTACACGTGGCATTTTGTGCAGTGTGTGTTTTCAGGGGAATCCAGCTCATTTCAGTGAATCCTGGTTCTGGAAGAGCATCTGCCAGTAGATGAAAATGTTTGTGAAACTGCTGGGAGATACAGGTAGAGCTGGGAGTTTACCTTGTTCCTGTCTGATCCCAAAGTGGTTTGTTTTCTTTTCTTTTGGGTTTTTCCTCCTTCCCCCCACCCCCAAGAGCATCCTAGTCTTATTTGAGTTCAGTAGCAGTTTGTTTGATAAATAGTTCCACTAGATAGTACAGTCTGTATCTCAAGCTAAAAAAGTAGGGTTGGGAGGGGACTGCACCTTTGCTTTTTGTGCACATCGTTGTTGCTGGGATTCATACCTGCTGAAAGGCAAGACAATCCTAAAAAAGAAGGATAGATGCTGGCTTTAAGAGGAATGAGGAGGTCTGAATTGGAAATCAGATGTGAAAAAAATATATGCTGCTTGAGCACAATCCCTTTGTGTCTAAGTCTGATCAGTGCTTTGAAGCAGTGTGGACCTTGAAGTCTTACTCAGCAGGACTTTAATGAAATAATAATTTTTGGCCTTGTATTTATTTATGTTTTTTTTTAAATGTGTCCAATTTGGATGAAACTGCCCTTAAAATGTAGGCACTAGAAATCAATCTTACCAGAATAGCATATTTTATTATATAGCCTTATGCTGGACATAGCATTGATTTATGTATTACTATTGTTAAAGCTGATGAATAAATTTGCATATAAAAAGAATGATTTGTCCTGTATCATTCAATCTGTGGGCATCTCGGCGTGGTGGGTTTTGTGTGGATCCTGTAGAGGAAGTGTTCCCATAGGGATGGGATGGGAATGGCCATGGAGCACCAACAGGACTGAAGAGGAAGCAAATGATGAGTGTAGTGAAAGCCCTTTCAGAGACCCTTTGTCTTTGTCTTTAGTGAATTGATCCCCACTGACCACCCCCAGCAGTGACCTGAGATGCAGTCTGCCAAAGGTAAAGTTGTGCTCTGACAGCCAGCCCAGGAGCTTGTGTATTGGCTTGGTGAGCAGCAAAAAGCCAGTTCTTCTCTGACCTTGCCAGTCATCTTTACCTTGCTGAGTGTGAAATGATGCCCTTCTGTCCCAGCAGCCTGTAGGTGAGAACTCTGTACACAGGAGTGGTCACAAACGAGTGGGATGTGTTCAGCATGTTCCTGTTTAGCCTCGATAAGTACTTCAGTTGAGGATTTTATACAGACCTGCCTCTCCTTACCTGTCTTGACATGACCTGCACGATGAACCAGTCTTTGGAAGGGTGCTGTGCTCAGTCAGTAGGATCTCCCTGAATGAGAGGCTTTCCTGGAAAAAATGCCTTTGTGTTGTGTTACTGCCTGTGGGAATGGGAATGTGGGGAGTTAGAACTAAAGGTTTTGGCTGTAGAGGTGGTAGCACTGGGAAAGAGCTGTGCTTCTTTCACAGGTCAATTTTAGGGATGTTCACCTCCTTCACTGCCACTTGCTTAGAATACTGACTCAAAGCAGTTACACTGACCCACCTCTGTAGCTGTAAAGAGCTGTGAATGGTGGTGTGTAGGATACTTGACAAAGAACACTTTTTTTTTTTTTTTTTTTTTTTTTTTTTTTTTTTTTTTTTTTTCTTGTTTGTTTTTTGTTTTGGTTGTTTTGTTTTGTTTTGTTCTTTTGCTTTTTGTTGTTGTTGTTGTT